>WAAG01037165.1:0-14248 GCA_013390105.1 Tichodroma muraria | reverse complement strand
TATATGCTTAAGTGCTTTCCTGAAATAGGATTTATGCCACAAATTATGCCTTAGATTATTACATTGAAACAAGTTTCTAATTACAATGTATTACCAGTTCTGTTGTCTATTTTCCTGCTCCATTTAATCAGTCTGGAAAGAAAGCTATTGTGGTAATTTCATCTTTTGTTGTAGATGGATGGGAATTAGAACAGAGGCTATAAGCAGCTGTACAGTGGGGAAATCAGGATTCAGATCCAGGAGCATTTCCTCTAGGTCTTTCAGATTTTTGTCACTTCTTGTAATGTCTGTTTCCTGCAATTACATAATCATCAAATCATATTGGTCACTTTTGGATGCCATCATCCTCACTCCCTTGTTTTGGGAACAACACTGCAATCTTTATATGATGATGTTTTCCTCTTTTCCTGCTTCCTCAATGACATTTCCACCCATAGATCTTTACCATAATAATATTGGAGCTTTCCTTGTACTTTGGTTTTAACCAGCCAAGTCATTTACACTGAACTGTTAATGCAAAGAAACAAAAGGAAATTACACTGCACAGATGACAACCTTGAAATTAAGGACTGGGAGTAAACAAAGCCTTCAAATGAAAACCTTAGCCATTTCTCCTTGATGCACAACGAATTAAGGGCACTGGGTAAATGCCATCAATCTAATTAGAAAGCATTAAGTGATCTTCCTCATTAATCAGCTCTTTAGTGATTTTCTATGAAATTAGTATTGAATTCTGTTTAAAAGCAGTCTTTTTATTCAAATTCTTCACACCTGCCTTCACAGTGAGCAAGATGAATCATCTGCTCACATGCCTGTACATCCAAACATATGCACATACCTACTTTTTCACAGCTGAATAAATCAAAACAGAGAGGTAAAAGGAGATGGATCCTGAGGCTGACCCGTGTCACGGAAACCATGGCATGACAGAGAGCACATGCCCTTTGCCAAACATAGCCATTGGATTCAAAATCTGGAATGGCTCCCAAAGGAAAACAAGTCCAGTTGGAACAACTCCTTCGCACAGCTCACTGAGTCAGAGGAGTGGAGGGGGTGAGGTGTGATTATCTGAGAGATTCATCTGTGTCTGGATTTGATCTAAGATGCCTCCCAAGGCTGCACCTCAGAAAGCACTAGGCAGAGGTGAGGCACAAACAAATATGTTCTTATAATTTTCGAAAAAAGCAAATTCTCTATTCATTTCTGAGCAAAGTTTTTCATTAGTTCTCCTCTGCTGTTGTCAAGTTTTTAAAACTTACTTCATTATCTGTGTTCGTGGAATCTTCTTTCCAAATTGTACATTCCCAGTTAAGCCAGATCCTTTAGGCAAATGAATCCTGTCATAGATCATTGCAGATCATTTGCACATGGCTAAATACCCCAGTAAATCAGATATCAGGATCTGTAAGTGCCTTTATTTTACTTCTCCCTCAGAGTTTCCATATATTGTCTGTAAAAAGCTACTTTATTTGAACAAGATCTAGAAATCATTGGATAGAGCTAATCAAAGATTCTGACTAAACAGCAAAATGCAGTTTCACCAACTTGTTGTATCAGATGATTGTCATTTACCTCTGAATCTTAAAAAATTTTTGTCAGAAAAATATAAAAAAAAATTTTAAAATTTTCTTAATTTGACTCATTGCTTTATCTATTTTCTTTCAGGTATCTATCAATGACATTAAACCAGGATTTAACACTTCAGTTTAATAAACATGATATATCACATTGTGTGATTTAACCATAAGTTATTTTTTCTCAATACTGCATAGGAATAATCAATATTCATCTTTTTCTCATCTACATAGGCCTGTGTAGCTTTGCACCGAACTTCAGTTTAATTACACTTAGGCAAATCCCTGTATTTGGACTAGCAGAGAAATTCTGACATTTCAACATTGGTTTCCATCTAGATTGCAGTGAGAATTTAAAGGAGAAAATAAAAATTCAGAGAAAGTATTTTACAGAGAAGTCGATACAATTTTTTAATGTTAATAAGTTCTAGTATGGAACAGCCATTTGCTAGAGGATTTTAGGAAAATGGCCTTCCTAGTTTGGGAAGGAAAAGAACTTACACCAACTCCTGTATACTTAATAATGTGTTTGTTACAGATTAGGTTTTGCAGCATCTGCAGAATGGTTTAACTGCCTGAATCCAATTACCTTTCTCAGTAGAATGAAGTGGGACTGTAGCATCACAAAAGGGACCTCCAGCCCAACCGTCCTCACACAATGGATTTTACTCAGGAAAAGGTCCAGTCTGGTTGTCCTTGTGCAGGTGGAAGGAGCAGTCAGCGCGACTGCAAATGTGTGAAATCCACAAATGCTGGATGAAAAGAATCAGCCATGGCAATCTGATGGTCAAACGCTGATTTGCCTCTGAGAGAAGAGCAA
Source organism: Tichodroma muraria (assembly GCA_013390105.1). Classification (NCBI taxonomy): domain Eukaryota; kingdom Metazoa; phylum Chordata; class Aves; order Passeriformes; family Sittidae; genus Tichodroma; species Tichodroma muraria. The sequence goes on along the minus strand of WAAG01037165.1, from coordinate 11,854 downwards.
AGCCCTCAAAACAAAACCAAATGGCAGCTGGTGTTTGGAACAGGCAGGGACTGTGCAGCATATCCCAGTGAGCAGAATGTGTGCCCAAGAGTTGCCTGCTCCTGGACATCTCAATGACCAACAGACCAATGTGCAGGAACAGCAGCAGCAACACAGTGGAAAGCACCAGCCCCAGGGGAGCAGAATGGAGCTGGCCCTGAATGCACGGGTGTGAGCTCAAGGGCAGGACACCTGTGTGTCTGGGGAGAGGCTGCTGGGATCAGCAGAGAACAGCAAGGTGTCAGGCACCTGGGGGAAGGCCTCAGGCACATATCTCCATCTCAGGTGAGACTGTCCTGGCAGGAAGTGCTTTGAGACTTACCAGTGCAGCCATTCAATTTTCCTGAACCACATCCTCGAGCATGAAGTGTCTCAGGAGCAATGGCAATGAATTTTTCCTCCTCTCTCTCTTCCCATGGCTCACATAGGCTCTCTCATTAGCAGTTGCATATTTTCATTTTCAAGTTGAAATGGTGGAAAAATAGATTTGTGTATACACATACGGAAAACACAGCATTAACGTACCACTGGGATCCAAAAATACAAGTCCTGAACAGAAGGGGAGTGGCTTCTATGTCCCTGGGATTTTAGGCTTATGAGAGAAGCTTCAGTGCACTTCACTGTAAGCTGATAACCTGACCCAGGAGATTTGAATGAATGATTCAAGGTGGGTCAGATTTGGGGCACTGAACTCTGTATAATCTGTTGGATAGCAAAATGAACACAGATATGTGGAAACACCATCAATAACTTGCAGAAATATATATTTTACCTTTAATAAAAGAAGTTTGTACAATAGGTTTAATTTGTTTTTCTCTTGAGCCAAATTCATTTGTGCCAATGGCATAGAGAATTGCTTTCATTTAAGTCTTGTTGCTGAAAAAGCACATTCGTTTCTTTCCCAAAAGAAGTTTTTTCACCCCTAACAAGCCAGTAATTTTAGAAAAAACCTGTAGCTTGTCAGTTTGACATGGTTTAATTTGCAACAAACGGTAAACAGAGTATAGAAAATGGGAACTCTAATAGAGACAGGCAGGGACAAACCATATTTTTTTGTCACTAGAAAAATCTGTGTAGCAAAAAATGAATCACGTGTATTTGTTTTAGTCCCTGTGACATAATGTTAATTACTTATGTGTGAAGCATTCCATTAGAAGGTATGCACCTAAAATAAATAAATGTTAGTTTAGTTAATTGCAGCCTAAATTCTAGTCAGTGACTGAGTATTCAGTACCCGTTCATAGATACTTCCAATTTACATATTTCAGAAAGGGTATTATGCTCCCATTTGCTTAAATGTCAAACGACAGAATGAACCTGATAAATACCATTTAAAACCAATAAATACTCAGAAATCCCCCAAAGTGTAGCTCAACAGTTGTTTTGAATCAAAAAGCTTAAGTCAATATGTAGGAAGAAACCTTCATCTAGTTTAAATTTCCACTGAGGATCTGGCCCTGAATTTTACTTACACATGTTAGTGCTTCTTCTTCACCCCAGCATTTATTGTAGCACCCAATTCCAATTCAAACTTCAATTACTCTGAATCAAATGATTTGTTAACCAAAGCCAACCATGAGGGAAGTTGTCTACCCATATTCCTTCAAGCAAGAAGTTTTCTGGATGAGGAGCCCTCCTATTTATTCTACAGTCTTTTAATATTTCCATGTGTTTTTAACATTAGCTTTCTTTGTTTGAGCTTGCTTTGACAAGCTTATAATATGGGTGAGAACAATGTGAATACAATACTTGAGGCCACTGAAAAGCTTGGGAAAAAATTCGTACTACCAAAATTATTTCAGTAACAGAGCCACCAATCATAAATACAAATAAACTGTAACAGATCCCCCAGGCAATTGTATGCAGAAGTGTACATATAAATATTTAGCTATTCACATCAGAGTATTAAGAATAAAGATGCTGAGCTACAGTTGGTCATAAGACAAAATCATGAAATGGATCCTCGGTCATTTCCAATGCTCAGCCTTAGAAAGAACTTTGAGTGGCATCTCATGATAATACTGAGGCCCCAGAGGGTTTTAAAGATGTGAGGTAGACAAATGCAAGAGTAAGATGCCCAAACGGGTAATGATGACACCTCTGCTGGGACCTCATTCAGAATCTAATCACACCACTGGAACATAACACAAGTATGCATCCAAGCTCTATGCTGTGTATGTTCCTAGGTAATCTGGGCTTTGTTTTTCCTTTTGCCTTTGCTTTCCCTGCATTTACCTTCACCAAGAGAGTTTTGTGACATCAAGTTGCTAACGTGCAATGGGCTAGATGTAAACTGTACTGTCATTCATATTTCTCTTTCCCCCTCAGTCTAAATTTTAGCCGGCAGCTTTTCCACTGTTGAAAATAAAGCATTTATGGCAAACAGAAAAGTAGTTAATTTGGAGAACATAACAGACTCATTGTTATCCTAATTCTTCAGGTAAATTAACAAGTTTAAGCACGCTGAATCAGGTAGTGACTTGACACATGGTTAAGTCGGGTTTAAATAAGTGCTATGATAACTGTTTTCTAATTGAGGCCATTAAGAATAAATAAAACCAAAGGTAATAGGCAACTGAAGACTACTAAGGGAAAGCAAGGTGAGGACAGAAAGAACTTGTTAATAACATACTGAAAACTGAAGAAAAACGTTTCTTGAATAGAAACAGTGACTATTAAGTAGAAAACAAAGAAGCAAAGATAAAGGAAAAGTACTTCAGTGAGATACAAAAAGAATCAAGTTTAAAAATGGACAAAAAGAAGAGCAGAATCAAAATCAAGCCATACTTTTGTAATTACCGACAGTTTTTATTTAATCCAACCAATTATCTAAAATGTGATTCAAGCACACTTGACTTCAGTGAATTGCGTTCTATAGCACTTTTATGTGTATCATTCTCAAAAGTCGAGTGTGCACTGATTGCACTTCAGACAATCAGTTACATTTCTAGAACGGTGGAGAGAGGAAAAAAGCCCCACACATTTAAACCATCCATTTAGCATGAAGTTACCTGGAGTTTGGGTGTGTTTCCCCTGCTCTCCTCTTGCCAGGCGTTGCCCTGCTCACAGCTGGATGCACCAGGCTGTGGCTCAGGGCAGCCGCGTGTGGCACGGGCCAGCCTGGGCTGCTGAGCTGCCGAGCCCAAGGTCAGCTCCTCTGCTGCTGGAAGTCAGTCTGAAGAGAGCTGGAAGCAAGAGCTGGCCCCAATTTTCCCTTAGGAGCTTTTAAGCTACATTGCACCATCAGTCTGTCTGTGATCCTGACCAGGGCTGCCACCACACCTGGCTCCTTGCTAGAGAGGCCGCAGCTGCCACCTGCCAGAGCCACACTTGGTTCCTGGCTCCCTGTCCCTCGCAGAGCAGCCAACCTTGGTGCACCCTGTCAGCAACGGGGAGTTTTGTGAGGTTAACAGCAGACCCATACACACTCCAGATCTTCTGGAGCCCAGGATCTGCATAAAAGCACTGTGTGTCATGCTGGTGGCCTGCAAAGTTTCCAGGGTGACATTAGTCCATAGGTCCTGACTGCCATTAACCCTGGGCTCATCCTCTTCTGACCTTGCAGGCGCAAACAATCACCCTGGTTGCTTCAATAAGGGCAACAGCCAGAATCATTAATTGCTATCTCTTTTTGGCCAGGTCACAAACTGGAGGCTTTGTGAGGTGAATATTCATTCGGACGAACTGTTGTTTTGATGCCAGTCTTAAAATGTCATCAGATCAAGGCATGAACTTATCATCAGGGAGCTCCATCCAGCCTGGTTCTTCGAGTGCTTGGGCTTGGGCAAAAGCCACTTTTCCTTTGCTGAGAGGGGAATGGGGCACATAACCATCAGACTTCTGAGCCGGGGCAGCATTTTCCAGGGCACAGCCAGCATGTCATAGAAAAAAGCTTGCTATATGACAGGGGTAAAAAGCTGACAAAATGCCAAAGTCCTTGAGAACAGAAATCTAAGGATTAAACTGGAAGACACTGGATCATCTCTGTTGTTATGTCAGCAAGATTTCCTCCACCTTCAGAATTTTAGTAAGGAGAACCTGGAAGAACAGCCCATTTCCCTAAAGCCCATCTTTCAGTGGTTGTTGAGAAGCTATCCATGCAGATAAGGGTTGTGCTTTCACTCCAGCTGGTTCTGCCTCTGAAGGCACTGCAGGTGGCGATTCTTTGTGTCCTCTGAAGAGAGAACAGACAGTGGCATGTGTCCTGTGGCTCCCACTGGTAGGAAGAGCACAAAAACAACGATCAGCCTGCGCCTGTTTGCGCGAAGCGTTTGAAGAGCAGCTGCCAGCAGACACATTTTGATCAGAGACAAAGAGGGAGCACTTCCTAAGGCATTTTTCTTTGGGGATCTGTGAAGGAAATTGTCAAACATGGATGGATTTCCTACAATGCCACTTCTGCTTCTTTTCTCCCTCCCCCATAGCTGGTATTCCTACAGGGAAGCCCAGGGGTGGGAATGGAGCATGTAATCAGTTCTGTAGATAATCGATAGACAGACGGTATCAGGAAATTAAACCAATATTTCTAGCAAGGCAAACGACAACAGGAATTCAGCATTTGGGGTTGAAAGATTGATGTAAACTTCAATAAGATAACAGCCAGGATTTTTCATAGTGACTTTGCACCCTTCAAGTCTTGAGGGCCAGATTCCAGAGATATTAATGCATTTGTTTAAAAAGATAAAATAAAAAATAAAAAATAGAAATCAAACTCCTACAGATTACCTCCACAAACACATGATAGTATATTAATCTGAAAATAACATCCCAGGACTGCTGGGAACTTTTCCCATAAGTTTCACATGGATGACCTATGGATGCTTGGATGTTTAGCCTTATAAGGCTATGCCACATTTTTCTTTCAAGTGGCTTTACTTTCTCTTCTATTTCTGGGATAAAACATTCCATCATTTTTACTATTTTAGTTTAATTTAGGTCAGAAGCATCTTTCTGGCACCTAATTCTAATTTCAAAATGTCAATGATTTTTTCAGACAGATGGGTTTTTTTTTTCATACTGTGATCACCCTTTCTTGGGGTGAAATTGTTAGCAATATCATCTCTAGCAATTAGGAGATTTATTTTTATGTCTTTCTGACAGGAAAATCGAACTTCAGGTACTAAGATGGATGTCAAGTTCAAGTGATTATGTTGAGGATTTAATTCACGCAAATCTAATCACTTTCTCTAGGTCACTTTTTGAACACTGTGTACAAAAAGTCTTGGTTTCAGTGTTACTCACATTTTCTCAATTCTTGCAGTTTTGTTCCTGTGCTTGAGACGTATATGAACTCATATACTAGGACAAGCATTTCTCAGCCAAAACCCCCCTTAAGCCTAAATATTTGACCAGGAAGGAGGAATGAATTTTCCCCCCAGAAGATAATTTCTTCATCAGTAATTCTATATTGGGGAAGTTAGAATTCTTCTTTAATTCTAGTATTCATCAAATTATTTCTGCTGAAGCAAAAATGACAGCTTTGGAAAACTTATAATAAAAGTCTGCTTCTGTGTGAATCTTTCTCTTCTTAAAAGGAAAACAATCTAATGTGGGTCAAACTTGGTGACACAAGGAGATTAAGGGAGTGTGTATTTCTGGCTTATTTGAATATCTTTCATGAAAGATCTATGCTTAAATTCCACTAATTCACCCAGTGTTGCTTGTCACAGACCATGGTGACAAGAAGTGCTATACAGACTTTGGACTTTTAAACAGCAATGTTTTGCTGGTCCAACCTAGAACAGTCCTAGCACTCTGGAAAAAAAGGTAAAATAACTCACACTTGATCTTGCAGGCCTACAGCAATGGAAAAAAATCATCCTGGATCAGAGGATGTTCAAGAGTGCCTGAAGCACACTGGGAGGCACAAATCCAATAAAACAATAGTGTCTAAAACCAGAATGCTTGAAGCTGTGGAAGGAGGGCAGGGAGATTATCCTTGCTACCAGATCCTGAAATGTGCTGTGGGTTCCAGTAACCCAATTTACAACTCTCTTGGGAAGGGTGAGAGAGCCACAGAGCAATTAACAGGGCTCAGACCTGGAGATGCTGGAGAGGGCATGAGGTCCTATCTGAAAACCACATGCAAGTTCTTGCCAATTTTTGTAAGTTTACTCTGGAAAAGTAGAGAAGAGTTTAGTGATAACAGGTAGGAGTTTAATTCTAGCACACCCTTTGCTATTCCCTCTGCTCTAGCAGAGGTTGGTTACTTTTTCTCCTGCAAACACAGCAAGGAGCCTTTTATTTCCCCCTTCTCCTGAGTGATGAGATATTATCCTCCTCACAGAACTTGGTTGACTGATAATGCAGAAGCTGTATAAAAGAAATCAGGTGATATGACGCATGGAAAACAGGAGTCAAAGTAACACAGGTAATATTTTTCAATAGTACCAGTCCAGGATACATTTCATTTTCACGTGAATTCCTCCCATTCAGAGCTGAAACTGAGAAAACAATCTGCCAGTAGAGAGGTCCCAGCTGTGTCAAGGTTCAGTAACAACCAGAAGTCATGACTGGCCAGGCCTCCACAGATGTGTCTCTGGGGTTTTCAGGATAGCAGTGAGATCAGAAAAATTATAAAAAGAGCCCACCAGAAACTGTTGCAGCCTGAAAATGCCTCAGGCCTTTTGTTGGGGACAAAGTAGCTCCTGTCACCCACGGCTAGTGTGACTTTCCTGCAGCATTTTTTGGTTACAAATTTTCTCATGGGTTGTAGTGGTGCAGGCTTTTTATTTATGCATTCATTTGTGTTAAAACAGCAGTAGCAGTGCAAAAAGTTTTACTGGTAATGCCAAGAGAAATGACATTAAACTTCCCCAAAAAACATTAAACAAGAGCAGTGTTACCAGATAATGTTCTAGCCAATTCACAAACCTTCTATAATAGTGGAAAAGTGAAAGGTTTGTTGTGAAAAGTCTCTACACTGTTGAAAATATCAATACCACATGCTGGGGTTGGAACTCTCCAAGAAACAAATATTGATTTCCTTCTTTCCTGATGTACAAATGGCAGACAATGGTTGTGCGAACTCTGAATCTTTTAATTGTTTTAACGTTGACAGATTCTGTTAGTATTGAATTTTTATTGTTTCATTTTTCTCCTGTTTTCTGCTGCCACCGCCCCACCGCTCTTTGAAACCTTTGGCCAGGGTACCTTGCTTTTTTTCCTTTTTTGTGTTAGAAAGACAAGCAAAGAAGTAGTTGAAATTAATGTAGTATTCCCTGTACTGCAGTTCACTGTCAGGTCTGATTAATCTAATTTTAGTATTACCATCAGGAACATTGTAGCAATTTCTTGGGAACACAAGGTACTAGTGATGATATAACATTCTTATTTAAAAAAAAAACAACATGCATTCCAGAAAATCATGCTATAAAATAAATATTTGCTGTATAATAGTGAACTGTGGACATTCCATTTCAGTTCAAATTCTACAAACGGAAATCCTGCTTTAGAATCTGTAATTTCACCAATTTTACAACAAACATGAATGGCAAAATTGAAAGATAAAGGCAGGAATACATAGGCATGTGTGTTTCTAATGGTCCCAATGCTAAGCAAAATTTGGAGCAAAATGAAAAGGATTAGAGCAGAGTAATATTTTTTTTTCTTTAATTTTATTTTATGGAATAACCACTATTCTTCAATACTAGGTATATGTCATGTAAAGCTTAAAAAGTAGTTATTCATTGTCCTGAAGGTCACCCAGACACAGTAAGTTCATTTCATTTTCCTGACAAGAGATCCAGGCTTATTATGTACTCTATGGAACATGACAGCAAGAGACTGTCCCCTCCCATCCATTTCAAGCAAATTTGATTTTTCCATCTGAGGCAGGGGGAGAGAGAGGGGGTGGCTGAATCTGATCCTGCTGTACCTGTGCTCATCCAGGGACGACAGCTGGAGGGATGCAGTGCAGAAGCCTCCACATGAGTGAGAAATGGGTCAGAGCGTGCCAGCGCTCGGATCCGGCCGTGCCACGCTCACCGGACTGGTGGCAGCACAGTGGCAGCAAGTTGGACAAGTCCCAGGCTTGTCCCCAGGGGCTGTGCTGACACCCACAGGCTGAAATCCCCTTCTCCCTCAAACAGAAAAAGGAGGTGTGATCCTGTGCTTTACTGTGATGCCAGTAGGTTATAATATACATTAAGAATAAAATATTTTGATATTTCATTTAAATGCCATAGTTACTTATTCTCCTTTCATGCAACATCTTTGCTAATCTTATTTCTCTTCTTATGTTACTTTCATCCCAGTCAAATAATCAGTGATCCTTTTCATTTTTCATTTATCTGGACATGTCACCTTATATTCTGCATGGACTTGAAAATGTATGTCGTCAGTGATTTTTCTTGCCACAAATTTTTAATTACTGTCTGCCTATCTTAAGGCACACAATAGAATTAGATCCTTGGAAATCGGAATGCAACTCCCATTTGGGAATTACCCATATTCAGACTGACAGGGTGAGACAGGCACAATGCACAGGCTTTTAGCATGTCTTCTAGCACTCGTGATTGTAATGGGATGAAGATGAAGCAGGCAGGTCCTTTCAGAAGAGAAAATCTCCCGAAGCACCATGTTGAGATATGGGCAAAAGCAGCAATTAAATGGGGTGTCAAGCATGTGTGCTAAGGATAAACAAACAGGCAAAACTAATTAGTTAAAATTTGTCTGGGAATTGGTGAATAATAAAAGCTGTGAATTATGAGACAGCTGTTTCGTGCTGCCAAATTTTCTCCTGTCCTTTTGGCGATGAAAGTTTTTGAAGATACTGAGCTATAGTTTATAATTTATCCATTACAATGTTTGAGAATAGAAATACTAGAGGAATGTAGGAAACTTTTTTGCTGATGGTAAAGGGCAATTTTATATATATAAACATAGTTCTATAAACCATCTTTTTATAATATTATAATTATTAATATAGTATAAATATAGTAATAGAGTTGAGATGTCAAGTGGCAGAAATCTGTTCGATATTGTTCCTGAAAAGATTATTCTTGTAACCTCTCTAGAGTCAATGAGCCTCTCACTGTTTATTATTCAAGCAGCTGGACCTGCCTGGCTCCATGCTGATGATACTGCAACACACTGGGTATTTTACCTAAAACACAAAAAATTGAGTTTTCTAGCTGCTGGATACTTAAAATTCAGTATTAATATTTTGCCTAAGTATATTTTGTACTAAAGGAAATTAAGAACATTTAAAATTATCAAATCAGTTACAGAGGGATTTCATATTCAAGTGAAAATCAGTTTTGGTGTTCAACTTAAGAACACTTAAGATGCAAACCAGTTGAGTTCATTAATAAACTAATGGAAAAAAATAATGGGACTGGGATTAAGATAAAGTTTTTATATAAATCCATGACCTTGTCTTAAATTCTATGATATTATACTTTTTTTTATTTTTAATTAAATGATATGGGTTTTCAGTGAGCTATTATTCTAAGTCTGATTTTTAAATAGGAAAAAATGTTTTCTGGGAACAAGACCAGTGTCTATGGCTTTACATTTTTGATAAAATTCTTCAAATTTGGCTGTCAAGTACTAGTTGGTCTCTTTTCTTAAACTAGCAAATTTTTGCTTCTTTTCATCCCTTATTTTGAAAAGCCTGGAACTTTAATGTCATTTTCATATAAGCTCCTTGCTAAATCATTAGAATTGTGTGATCAATTTGAATGAATTGTTCTAATATGATGCATTAAATAGAAAGAAATTATGTTAAGAAATTGTGAAAACTTGCATGAATAATTGCAATAATTTTTTCTTGGCAAGGTCTGGGAGAGCTGCCAAGAAAAATCTCTCTCCCTGACAAAAGTTCCTAAGCACTACATTTACAAAAAGTGTAAATATGTAAATATTACTGCCAGGAAAAAATCTTTAAAAGTACATATTTATACTGAAAGAAAAGGTTATTATTGAAACTGGTTTTTCTCCCCCAGCACTGTGATCGCCAACAAATGCTAAGTTTACTGTAACGTTTTATAAAGGTATATGTGTGTTCACTCAGAACCAAACAGATTGTAGAAGCATAGTGCAGGATGAGGAATGACCGACCAAAAGTAATGCTGACTATCACTAACTCGGCCAAAATCCAACAAATGACATTTCCAGAAGGAAAAGTCCAAAGAAAAGCCTGAGAAAATCAAGAGCAATAAATAACCTATCTGAGAAAAATAACAATTTCTAGCCAGACAAGATTCTAATGAGTTTACCTCCTAAACACTTATCATCTAAATGATCTTGGAATAAAAATTGTGCTAAATGCAAACAAGGGGTGAAACGGGATAAAGACAAGTCTGATAGATAGAGGTTGCATCCAGATCTCAGTCTTCATCCCATGTTTAAATTCAGATTTTCAGTTCCTAGTGGGAGTCCTTGCTGCTCAGTCATAATTTGCCAAGAGGAGGATGATATCATACACAACAGGTTTGTAGAAATCAGTGGATATATAACAATTTGCACCAACTAAAGATCTGCTCCTTTATCTTTCAAAGGCACCGACTGCAGAAACCTAATTTACTACTCTTGATCATAGCCAGAAACATCTGACTGATGCAGCTGGAGTTTCCCAGGAGTATTCATGCCTCAGAAGGGAACTGGGATTACAATTGAGATGTGCATAATACCTCCAGCATCACTTGGCAATTTCAGACAACTTACAGTGCATTACCACACTTTCCTGCAATTTGGTGCTTGGCTGTCATAAATTACATTGACACACCATTAACATAGGTAAGTAGAGTAAATAATTGATCTCTCCAGAGAAACATTAGAACCCACTGTAATAACAGATCTGCAGCAATCACTATTAGAAACATACAGACCTCAAGAGTTTTTCCTTTTTCACACCTAGAGCTAAGCCCAAATTACTTTCCTTTTAGTGTCTTACTTTTGGGCTACTATTCTTGCACTAATACCAAGATAGGATTTTAATATGTAAACTGAGAAAAAATAGCTTACCAAAATTAGATTGTTGGATATATCCAGGTAATTAGAGATATCTGTGAAATGACATGTGGGTTTTTTCAAAGAAAGAAAATAAAATAAGTTATTAGTCTGTGCTAATAGCAAACTTTCTGAGTGAAAGGACATGAATAAAGCATTAAAGTGGACAGGAGAACAGGAGAGGGAAAGAACAGGAAAGAGACAGAAGAGCAGGAGAAAATAAAAAATAATTGAGAAAATGTGAGATTAGTGAGAAAGCAAGAAGAAGAAAGTAGGAAGCAATTCACTTTAAACATGCAAATAAAAAGAGGAACATGAGAATTCTAGCACAGATGGATTCTCATTTTGGAAATTCTGACAGGATTCATAGACTTAGGAGAGGATGTTATTCTTCATCAGAAGAATGATACTCATGTGACAAGCAATGTATACAAAGGTTAGAAGTAATTCTATTAAAAGAAAGAAAGAAAGACTGGCCACTGGGAGCTCAAAGTACCGTTTGCATTTATGCTTTTCATTCCTTGTTAAAAATATTCTGGTGACATGCATGTTTAAAGAACAGAAATTCTTTTCAAAAGTAGGTTATTAAACCTTCTCTTAGACTCAGCACAAGTGATGAAAGGTAGCCATGTGTTCAGATAGCTGAGGTATGAATCATTTTAGGGCTACTAAGTTGTCCCAGATATTCATACACCATCTGTTATGTGAAGGAGCATTAGGTATACATCATGCTAATAATTCTTACATTTAAAAATTATGCTCAGCATGACACATCATTGGGAACAGCAGAAAAGTACTTTTGGACACCCACAAAATCCTCACACAATTTTAAATATAGTAGGTGAGGGTATGATTGAGTGGG
>WAAG01037162.1:34117-57519 GCA_013390105.1 Tichodroma muraria | reverse complement strand
GAGGCACAGGGTCAGGCTGGCGGGTTTGGAGGTGGGTCAGCCCGCACCCCCCCTGCAGTGCCCTCCGGGCCACCCCAGCCCCAGCTGACCCCGCCGTCCCGCAGACACCGAGATCGACTGGAAGGCCTACATGCAGGAGGTGGAGGGTTTCGCCAACGGCACCCTCGACTACACCCAGCTGAAGGGTGACACCGGGCCACTGGTGTGAGTGACAGAAACACCCAGCTCTCTGTGACCAGCGGCTCCCGGAGGGGCCGCAGGGCCCAGCCCCTCACTCCCGTCTCCCCACAGCTACCCCGCCGGCTTCGTTTACATCTTCCTGGGGCTGTACCATGCCACGGGCCGCGGCTCCGACATCCGCCTGGCACAGTACCTCTTCGCCGGCCTCTACCTCCTCAACCTGCTCCTCGTCTTCCGCATCTACTGCCGAACCAACAAGGTACCCTGAGGCCAGGGCTCCTGCCGGCCACCTCGGGACCTCCCCTGGGGTGGGCTCTGCTGAGCCCTCACAACGGCAAAGCAGGCACAGGTTCAGGGCTGAGGTTTGGAGGAGCTCAGTAGCAGCAGGGAATCCAGGACAGAGTGCTACTGACCCTTTTGTGTCTGTGTTCCCTGCAAGGTTCCTCCGTATGTTTTCTTCTTCATGTGCTGCGCCTCATACCGCATCCACTCCATCTTTGTTCTGCGGCTCTTTAATGACCCTGTGGCCATGGCCATCCTCTTCCTCGCCATCAACCTCTTCCTGGAGGAGCACTGGTCCTGGGGCTGCCTCCTCTTCAGGTGAGGGGCTGGGAGCTGCTCTCCATGGGGTGCTGGGTGTATGAGCCAGCTCAGCCCCAGAGGAGGCTGCGCTTGGCTCAGGGGCTGCCTGGGCTCTCATGCGGGGTCAGCAGTGGTAATGCAGCTTCCTGCTCAGCCTGGCTGTGTCAGTGAAGATGAACATCCTGCTCTTCGCCCCTGGACTTCTCTTCATCCTCCTGCAGCGGTTTGGTCTCCTGGGCTGTATCCCCAAGCTCTGCATCTGTGCCCTGCTCCAGGTGGGTCCCTGTTTGCACTGGCGGCAGCAGCAGGGAATAGTGGGCTGCCCTGCCAGGCTACAGAGCCACGGGTGGAGACTGCACCTGTGGCTTCTCACAGCAAGCTGGGTGTTGATAAATAATCTAACTCACGTGATTTTTATCTTTGGCTGTCTGTCCCTGTCACCACATGTGGCACTGGGCTTCTCAGAAGGTAGCCAGGGTAACAGCGACCTGGTGTAGGGCTCTGTGATGGTGCTGGTGTGTTCCTGGCAGGTGGTTCTGGGCCTGCCCTTCCTGCTGGTGAACCCCGTGGGCTACCTGACCCGCTCTTTTGACCTGGGCCGCCAGTTCCAGTTCAAATGGACAGTGAACTGGCGCTTCCTCCCAGAAGAGGTTTTCCAGAATCGAGTCTTCCATGCTGCTCTGCTCCTGGCTCACCTGGCAGGCCTGGGGCTCTTTGCACTGCACCGGTGGCACAGGTGAGACCTGGGGTTCCCCATGGGTGTTGATCCCTGCCAATCCCATGTGCAGGGTACAGATCCATGACCCCCCTGCCCCTGCAGTGCTGCAGTCCTGGGATTGCAGGTGTGAGTTGGAGAGCAGTTACTGTTCTGTTTTGGGGAATGTAAGGCCCAGGCGTTGTGAATCACAGGGGAATTCCAGGGTGTTCAGCAGCTAAGATCAGTGTTTGTTCTTCCCCCTCAGTTCCAAAGAAAACATCCTGATTCTGTTGAAGGATCCTGCCAAAAGAAAACCTGCATCCCCTCGCTTGACTGTCAACAATATCCTTTGGCAGGGTGGGCAGCAAAAAGAGAGGGAGAAGGCAGGGCAGGGAGAAACCTGGTTGGGTTTCAGGTCAGGCAGTGCTGTTGTAGCAGCCTGCCCTGGGGAAAGGAGCTCTGCTGGGGAGATGTTGTGGGATATACACACCTCCATCCTCCTGTGTTTGCCCCCTTAATGCCAGTGCATGGATTGTCTTCATCCTCTTCTCCTCCAACTTCCTGGGCGTCTGCTGCAGCCGCTCCCTGCACTATCAGTTCTACGTCTGGTATTTCCACACACTACCCTACTTACTCTGGTGCACCCCGACCACCAAGCTCGCCCACATGCCCAAGTACGTGCTGGCAGGGAGGGGGAGCACCCATCTGCTGGGAGTCTGGGAGCAAGGATGGCTGGTGTGTCCCCCATGCTGACCCCCAGCTTTCCCCCCCCCCGCCCAGGGTGCTGCTGCTGGGTGTGATCGAGCTCTGCTGGAACACCTACCCCTCCACAGTCTGCAGCTCCCTCTCCTTGCACATCTGCCATGGACTCATCCTGCTCCAACTCTGGTACGGCACAGCCCCCACACCAGTGTCACACACCCCTCCACCGAGCAAGAAACCCACAGCCATGTCCAAGAAAGCCCAGTGAGAGTGGGGACGGCTGGCCAGTGGGAACTGACCTCTGGAACTGCCCCATCTGCCTGCTCTTTTCCCACTTGACTTCCAGGCTGCCCACAGCAATCCCAATAGGGCCATGAGCCCTGTAACTGTGAAAAGGGGGCAGGTGTGGGGACCCCCAAAAGGCAGGACTTTCCAAATAAAGGGGGCTTTGTGTGCCCTTCCCCAAAATCCTTGTCCTGTGATGATGTCAGAACAGTTGTCCCTGGACTTGCCCCAGCTGAGGGAAAGCAGAGCAGCTTCTAGAGCCATGGGCACTCTTGCTTCCCAGCTGTGGGAAAGGGGTGCCCAGGACTGGGCAGCAGCCTCTGGGGTGAGGTTAGAACAGAGGAGCTGCAAAACTGCTTTGCCCCAAGGTTTCACTTGCTTTGACGGAGCCCAGGAATCCCTCCAGCACAGCTTTTCCTATTCCCCTGCCGGCTCCCTCCCACCAGAGATGGCTGGGAAGGGGGTGACCCCGTCCTAGGATTCTGGTGAGTCCTGGCATGGCCTGAATGGAGCCAGCAGCTCTCTGCTCGTAACAGAGACACCAGTGCAGGTGGCTTGGAGCCAGGTGTCTTTATTGGCCCCTCGGGCAGCTGTCAGACGTTGTTGGGGTTGTAGCACAGCATGTTCAGCTTGATGTTCTCGTCCCAGTGACGCAGCAGCAGGAACAAGTGCCTGGCTGCCCCTTTGAGGCAGCCCACGTCCACCCCCTCGGGCAGGCGCTGTGCCTGCAGCCACGCGTCTGCCTTGGCTGCCACCAGCTCCCACTCCTCAAAGAACCCAGCACAGCGATGCTCCAGCCACGCCAAGGCCACCGCCGTGGCCCAGCTGGCACTCTCCAGATCCTCTGGCCCCATGTCCTGACAGCTCACACCGGCCTCAGAGGGGGCAGCCGAGTGGGGCCCGGTGTCGGACTCGGAGCCGTGCCCACTGTCCGCCTGTGCCCACACGGCTGCACTGGGCACCTCGGAGCAAGTGCTCCGGGATGGGGGTGAGCTGGGCTGCGGGGCTGTGATGGGCTCCTCGCCCTCCTCAGCCCCGGGTCCTGCCTCAGGCATGCTCCTGGCCCCTGGGGACACAGGGCTGAGGCTGGCACGGTGGGAGGCGTAGGGGGAGGCCCGGCGCAGGCGGTCCAGGGGGATCTGCACCACTTCAGAGAAGCTCTCGGTGAGCTGGAATGGGCCCCGGGCTTGCTGCAGCTGCACCTTCAAGAAGGAGGGACAGATGAGTGGGGGTGGCAGGCAGGGGTGTAGACCCACCACAGCACCAAACACTGGGGTCTGCAGGAGTGTCCCTGGAGCCAGCCAAGATCCTAAGAGATATTTAAGGACACAGCAGGGCTGAGCAGGCACCTACTGGGATCATCTGCTGCTGCTCATGCTGCCAGGCATGACCTAGGTGGCTCAGCTGGCACCCAGCAGGGCAGGTCCCCCCTGCTGGGATGGGGAGTGGGGACAGGGAGCAGGTCCTTACCAGCGGGAGGTAGTCGTGGCTGGCGTGGTTGCTGGAGCGCTCACTTTCTGGGCTGAGGCACTGCGGGCGCAGCACCAGGCTGGGACCCCTGCGCCTGCTCAGGCTAAACCTGTGGGGTCACAGGCAAGATAACAGGATTGGGAGGAATTCCTGAAAGGCAACTGGACACCAAACTGCTGCAGGGAAGGGGCTGGAGCGCCAAACCCCCCACACTTATGCTGCAGGAGCTGGCAGGGTGCATGGGACCAGCAGCTCCCAAAAAGTGTCACTGTCCCCTTCTCCCCACAACATGCTATTTTTTGGTCCCTAGCATCCCCCCGTCCCACAGTGTCACCTGGAGCCTGTGATGCTCTCTGTGGATTTCTGGGAGCCCATGGAGGTGGTGGAGGGGCTGGATGGAGGCCCTGCAAGGGGGAAGAGTTAAGCACAGTGGGAACATGATGCACCCAGAGATGTGTCCTGCTGCCCACTACCTGGGAGGGCAGCTCAGCCCACGTGCCCAGGGTACTGAGGGCTTAGTGGCTGCTCTAGCTGTGGCAGGGCATCGAGGGTACCCCACCTCCCACCCTCATCCAGGCCTTGGCCCCCTCCAGCCTGGACGCACCGTTTGAGTAGTTCTGCTTTTCCCAGCCAAAGGTAGGGGAGGAGATGCTGCCCGGAGACCTGGCGATCTCATCTCGCTCTGCAGAAGAGCAAAGTCTTGTGGGGCCCCGGGCTCCAGGGACCCTCACAGCTCGCAGCTCCTCCCAGGGGCTGCTATGCTGTCCTCCCATGCCCCCCTCCCCAGCACGCGGCAGATGCCTCTTTCCAGATATCCACAGCACCCTAGGCAGGACCAGCCCCATGCAGCCATCCGCTCAGGGTCTCCAGAGACCCCAGTGCAGATCCCTGGGGAACATAAGTTGATATAAAGGTCTAAGTACCTGCAGTGCCAGGGGCCTCATCCTGCTCCTCTACATCCTGCTGCTGCCCCTGACCCGCGGAGGAGCTCCGGTGGTGCCAGTTCCCTGCCGCAGCAGCTCGTGTCCGGCTGGCTGAGCCAGCTGCAAGGGATGATGCCACATCAACCCTCTGTCCCCTTGCTGCCCCCTCCCCATCCCACCAGGCCCTTGTCCATACCTATGCCCCACACCTCGGGGGCTGCGGGCAGGGCTGCCTGCGTGGCACCGTCCACAGGCACCAGGCGGGTGTAGAGCGAAGGCACGTTGCAGGCTTTGCTGGTTTGCACAGCTTTCAGGCGGAACCGGCGGGCAAAACCTGCCCGGAGCAACGCGGTTAGAGCGGGGGGGATGCCGGAGCCGTACCGAGGAGACGCATCAGCACCCACCCTGCTCCAGCTTGGCTTCCCGCTGTGCCATGCTCTCATTGTCCCGGACGACAGAGCGCGCTGCCAGGCGGTGCAGCGGCTTGTCCCAGGCTTTGGCCACCCGCCGCGGCGGGTCCTCCCTGCCCGGCCCCTCCCGGGGCTGCAGCAGTGACTCCAGCGAGGCTGTCACTTCCCAGGACACCGGCTGGCCGGCTCGCAGCGCATGGATCACCACCTGGCAGCGCAGGGGCATGCTGGCATCACCCAAGCTCGGTTGCCCTGGCTCGGGCGCTGGCGAGGCGCTGAAGAGGTAGGAGGGCTCCACCAGCATGTCCCAGTCCAGGTGGGTGGGCGAGAGGAGGTTATCTGGGCAACGGCAAAGGGTGGGCTCAGCAAGGCAGGGACACGTGTCTCCATCCCCACCACCCTCCTTCCCAAAGCCAGCACACACTCGACTCCACTGCACTAGGCTGCATTTGCTGTAGCTGGGGTCCCAGCTCATCCAGCCGCCCCTCCAGGGACTGGTTCCTCTTCTGCGACACCTTTTCCAGGGCCTGGCAGAGCCGATGGGCATCCAGCTCCCCGTGTGGCGTGGAAAAGCTGCGCCCAGCCAGGGCAGCACGTGCCAGCACCTTCTTCTGCCGCGCCAGCTCCTCCGTGCTCAGGGCCACCGTCACCTGCAGTGGGGACAAGGCTGTTGGCAAGCCCAGCACAGAGCCCAGATTGCACTGAGCTGCGATGGGGCACCTGCACTTCTCTGGCTGCTGGCTGGAGCCTTGGCTGCCATCAGCCCCAGTGCTCTGCAGGCTGGCACCAGCTGCCTCCCAGGGATGCTGTCCTAGCACCATAGACACAGGAACCAGCCACACAGGAGTTTGCAAACATCCCTGGAGACTGACTCAGTCTGATGCTGGAGTTGCCAGAGATTTGTGTGTGTGCGGAAGCGAGGTTAACTAGAATACTCAGGCTGGATGATGTTACAATGGGATGCACTCCCCAGAGCAGAGTGATGTCCCTGCATTGAGATGCCTCCCCTAAAAGCCATGTCAGGGCAGTGGCACCCATGCCACCTCTCGCCCCAGCAGCAGGGAGCTGGGAGGATCATTTACTCTGCAGGGAAATCACTTACGCTTGACATTTCAGCAGCAAAGGTCACCAGCTGTGCTGCTCTGTGACAGGAGTGGGTTACCTAAGCCATGCCATTGGGAAGGAGCGTGTCCTGGTGCTGGGTGACAGCTGGCCTCACCAAGCCTTGGAGCAATCGTCACCAGGACAGCTGCCTTTCCCCATCCCAGCGACCCAGCTGGGTTTTAAACCCAGGTATGAAGTAGCAGGGATGTGGCCCATTGCTAATGAATCGTCTGGCAGTGTTGGCTGAGGGCTGAAGGAGCCAGGCTGAAGCCAGCTAGCCAGCCCTTGCTATCTGGCTCAACAGATTTGTTACAAGATGCCAGCCCAGCTATTTTCATTTAGTTTCATTGCAGCTTTAAGGCATCACTGAGTTTGCTTAGGGGTCCGTTAGACACTCAGCTGACTGCTGGCTAGGGACACTAAGGGACCAGCTGCTTGGTCCCCAGCTGTCCCACTTCAGTAGGGCAAAACCACCCAAGGAACATCCTCATGGCATCCATTGCTGATCCTTGCTTAAAATCTAGGCTACAGCACTCTGTTTCCCAGCCCAGTGGGCAGATGCCTGGGCACAACAGGACAGCAAGGCTCCAGCTAAGCCATGAACAAACCCCACACCCTAAGCCCCTTCACCCCACTGGCATACTTACCTTGGTGCCAGCTGGGGCAGAGGGCAGCGGGGCAGATTTGGTGGAGGACTCGCAGAGGGACAGGCTCTTCTGGCCCTGCTGGGAGGTGACATCAGCACCAGGGGCCAAGCAGCCACCCTCGGGGGCCACATCCCGGGAGCCAGTGGACTCGCTGCTGGTGGAGCTGCGGGAGAGCAGCCCCTGGCTGCGGTCAGTGCTGACAGAACAGTGTGTCAGAACATACTGCTCCTGGATGTAGGAGGGCTGGTAAATCCGCTTCCAGATGTCTCCCCCAGAAACAGGATCAATACCTGCCCGGTGAGCACACACCCTGTCAGTCCATGGCTCCCACGACGGCCACCCGCCCCAGCTCTGGACCCCACTCACTCCGCTCTGACACCTCTGTACTTCCAGCAAAAAGTTCCAGGGAGGTGTCCCCAGTTCCTGGGTTGCTCTGGGGTGCCTGGCGGCTCTCCCCAGGACTGGGCACTTCCTGCTGGGAGAGAAAGGCTGAACCCCGGGAGCTCTGGCGAGCCCCTTCCTGGCCCTAGGAGAGAGAGGACACCACCATCAGCCCCCCAGCCGGGGGAGCAGCCGGTAGCACTGGGACCATGCCACGCTCCCCAGGCCAGTGCCAGCTGTACCAGGGGACGCCTGTCACCGAAGCGAGCGATGCTGTAGAGGACACAGTAGCTGACGAGGCGGTCACCGGGGTAGAGGGCCGGGAGCTCGGTGGGTGAGAGCAGAGCCTCCATGCTGTCGGGGACGTACCAGTCGATGGTGATGTCGCTGATGGCTGGCTCGATTGCCTTCTTCAGGGACTTGATCAGCTGGGGTGGGGAGTGGAGACAGTGTTAGACACGGCGGTGTCCCCAGTGCCCCCCACGTCCCTGCCTGGGTGTTACCTTGGGCTGCAGCCTCTCAGCTGGACTCAGGAACTCGGCACGGCCCCGGCTCACCTTGGCCATGGCCTTCAGCAGCCGCCGGCACGCCCGTGGGCCCATGCCAAAGCTGAAGCACCTGCAGGAGAGCCAGGGGATGGAAAGCCATGGCTGGGCTGGGACCGGGGGCTGGCAAACCCAGTGGTGAGCCCTTTATCAGGAATGGGCAGGGGAGTTTGAAACAGCCAAAGTGCTACCCCAGCTCTGTGCTGGGCTGGGGCACCCAGGAAGAGCTGAGCAGATGGGCTGAGGGATGCGATGGGTGAAGGACACGCTTGGGGCAGGCGCAGGTAAGATTTGAGGCTGCACAAGGAGAAATCAGTGGGAGCTGCGCAGGGGATTTAGAGAACGTGTTCGGTGTTCACCGGTGCTCACACCCGCGGGGCCGGGGCCGTACCTGACGGTGCTGGCCTGCCTGCGCACCAGCCGGAGGATCCTGCTTGCATTGCCCGCTGCCGCACCGGTGAAGAGGAATAGCTGGCGAGGGTAGCCGTGGTGGAGGGGCTGTGCAAGCGCCCAGCCCAGGGCTGCCAGCAGGCTGGTGCCACCAGGGTCCGCCCGCAGTCCGCCGAGGTGCTCGCAGGCACGCCGCAACGTCTCCTGTCAGCACAAAGAGCCGGCCTTGCAGCGGCCCCCCAGCTCACCAGCCCCCACCCGAAGTCAAGGAGCTGGAAGGAGGACAGAGGGGGGTTAGTGGATACCCAGGATTTGCCTGTGATACTCACATTGCTGCAGAGGCGACTGGATGGGAAGAGTGGCTTGATGTCAGTGCCGAAGCTGGCGAGGTTGAGCAATGTTCCTGATGGGAGGCTCTTCAGGGCCACCAGCAAAGCCTCCTGAGGTGACAGCAGGGACCAGGGACAGCTGCTAAAGGCTGGCTACTCAGGGAGCACCCCTGGACCCATGGCCGTGCCTCACCTTGACCTTGTCAAGGTCAGGGCCACTGATGTTGTCACTGCAGTCAATGAGGAAGAGGATCTCTCGGGTGACGCTCTGCAGGTCCCCGGGGACGCTCTCCACAACCGGGCAGAAGTTCAGCATCAGCACGGGGTTGGGGAAGATGTCTTTGTGGAAACGCTTCTGCACAAAAGCCACCTGCGAGCCAGGCAGGTCAGAGGCTTTCTCACACCCTCCGGACCACACCAAGGTCCCCCTCACCCACATCCCACCACCTCCTCCTTTCCTCCTTCTGGCTGGGGCAGTGGCAGCTATGCCCTGTCACCTGTCTCTCGCCACTGCTGTCCTTCCTGGCAATCCGCACGTAATCCCGGCGGCTCCGGATGTGCGCCTCGTACTCAGGGTATGTCATTGTGCCATCCTCAATCACCAGATGGGGGCTGTGGGGTTCTGGTGGGCACAGGAGAGTTTCAAGCTACCCTGTGCTGCAGGGGGCTGGGGGATGCTCTGGATGTTTCTGGGGTGATGCCTGAAACCCTCCAAGGGCACCATCTCTCCTCACCACAAGGGTAGAGGATGATCTCCAGGTCCCTGTCATAGCGATGGGGCTCAGCTAGGGTGACGCAGGTGGTGATGGCAGAACTGGCCCAGGGGTCGGCGTCGGCTCTCAGGGCATGTGATGGGCTCTCCAGCCCTGCAGAGAAGGCAAGGCAGCAGGTAAGTCCCTCACAACCCCCCTCCTCAGCCCCCCACCCACCAGCCCCTACAGCTGCGGTTTGTTCCTGACAGGGGTAATGGGATTGACTGGGCCAGCAGCAAGGAGCACATCCCCACCAACCAGCCATCTTCCCCTCCTCACCCATCCTCTCCCCAGTGCGCCACATCACCTCAGCGAAGGAGGCTGCAGACCTAGAGCTGCCCAAAAGCACAGGCAGGGTGACTTTGAGGGGTCCCAGCCCCGGGGATGGAATGGGAAAAGGGCTTCTTCACCTGGAGGGAGTGCAAGAGGATGCCCAGGAACAGGCCCTCACATCCTCCTAGAAAGGAAGGACCAGGGAACACCACCCACATTTTGTAGAGGTTTTACACGACCAGCTGATAACATCCAAGCCACTCCCCCTACCTGCCAGCAAGCAGGGGCCCTTCACCAGCAGCTCGAAGGCGAACTCGTAAGGAAAAGGGTTGAAGGGTCGTCCCCGAAAGACATCC
Source organism: Tichodroma muraria (assembly GCA_013390105.1). Taxonomy (NCBI): domain Eukaryota; kingdom Metazoa; phylum Chordata; class Aves; order Passeriformes; family Sittidae; genus Tichodroma; species Tichodroma muraria. Next base: position 47,493 of record WAAG01037162.1, on the reverse strand, counting down.
ACGCTCTCCACAGGCACCACAGTGGGTGACTGGCTCCGGGCACCTGGCCCCCCAAAACAGCTGGTGGGGCTGCAAGGGGAGAGGAGGTGATGGCTCCTGCCCCCCCACCCTGCTTGCCCAGCATTGGCATCGCCCCCCTGGGATGGCAGAGATTGAGGAAGCCATGAAAATCACCATAGGGCCAACCTGTCGTCACACAAGCTTGCCGGCTCGCTCTCGGGGTCAGCGGGGACGTGGGGTGTGAGGATGGGGGGCAGGAGGAGGCGCAGGGCCCCGTTGGGCAGCGTGGGCAGCTCCTGCACTGTGCTCAGGGTGACCGCCAGGCTCTCCGATGGGCACAGTGTGCCAGTGACAATGATGAAGGTGGAGCGCTCCACGTCCTCATCCAAGACAAGGTGGCCTGGGCAGGAGAGGGATGAGGGATGGGGGGAGGTCAGTGAGGCATGTGGGGTTGTGGAGGTGGTCATTAGTGGCCCTAATTGCTCCCAAAGGTGACAGCAGAGCACAGGTGCCACTAAGGCTGTGCGAAAGATGGCAGAGCCCCAGAAGAGGTGGAGGGAGGGGAAAGGAGACATTGAGATCTCCAGCCCCAGAAACCCCCCAGGCACTGGGGTGGCCTGAGCCCCTCAGTGAGGGGCTCTCAGCCCCTCGTATTCCCCCACAATTCCCCCCTGCCTGTTCTGAGCCTCCTGGCCAGGAGCACCCAACAGCACCACCCATGCCACGGCACTCACCACTGGCACAGCGGCGCAGCCGGCCGGGGCTGGGGCTGCACTGGAGGCAGCAGTCCTGCACCCGGTGCCGGTTCTGGACCTGGAACGTCACCCGCCGGCTGCCCGCTGCTGCCTCGAAGCCGGCCACCACCTCCGACTCCTCCAGCGGGTAGATGAAGATGCCTGCAGGCAGAAGAGAGCCCCGAGGCAGATCCCGGCGGGGCCGCTGCTGTGGCACGGAGCAGCCCACGGGAGCCCCGCCTGAACCTGCCTGACCCGCAGCACGACTGAGACACGCGAGTGAGACACAGGAGCGACCCAGAGCCTCGCTAACACAGAGGGAGGCTGAAATCCTCCTGTTCCTCCATGACGGGAATCTGCTCAGTCTCACTCTCCTCCTGACCACCGTGTGTGACAGTGGCCCCACCTCTGCTGGCCTCCATCTTTGCTCCTCAGACTGAGCAAGGTTTGGGGGTCGGGACACGGATGGGCTGGAGACAGGATGCTCTCCAGCACAGGAGCTTTTAGGGGGCCGTGCAGGCAACCCAGGTCCCTGCTAGACCTGATAGCCCTCCCTTACCTTCCACAGGCTCCTTGTGGGGGTTGGTGTACATGAGGTGAGCAGTGATGCTCAGGGAGTATCCGTTGGCACAAGCCTTCACCGTGGAGCTCTTCAGGGGTAGAGCCTCCCAGGACAAGAGGGCGTAGAGGCCTGGCATGGTCCCTCAGTGGGCAGCTGTGGGCAGAGGGAAGGCAGGCACTGGATGTTCAGGGATGGGGTCTGCTAGAAGGGGCTTCTGCCCACTTCCATTTCCATCTGCCCAGCCTGCAGGTCTCCAGCCCTCCCACATCCCAGGCTGCTCTTCAGCATCCACGGAACACAAAGATCTGAACTTAGGTCTCTCCTTGGACCCCAGCCCACCTGCAAACCACGTCTGGAGCCACAGGAGCCCATAGAGAGGGCAACAAAACTCCTGTGAGTAGTGGTTACGTGGAAGCCCCAAGCCCTGTTTGACAAGCAGGGACTCCTGGACAGAATGGATAATGGCCAACCACATGCAGCCCATCTTTCAGCCACCCTAGAGCAGCTCCAGAGCCTCTCCAGGCCATCTTCTTCACTGGCAAGGAGAGGAGCATCTGATGGTCCCATCTCCATTCATCCACAGAGGTTACCAGGGTAATTGTTTTAAAAAAAAAAAAAAAAACTAACCAGAAGGGTGAGAAGCCTGCAGTGTAACTAGGACAAAGCAGTGAGCAGTGTTTGCTGGGGGTTTAATAATTAACAACAAGGTCAGTGCTGCATGGAAGAACAGCACAGAGGGGAATGCACTGCAGGGTGGAGCCTGACAAGTGGATGATCATCACCTTCTTTGCCCAGAAATGAATGTGTCTGGGCTCCCAACTTTTGGCAGGAAGAGAGGTGGCTGGGGATGCCTTCCAGACATGGGCACCAACCCACTCCACACCTCTCTTCCCCTTGGGAAAAATACCCAGGAGCAGCATCACAAATAATTGTCTGGAGTCAAGGCATCTCTCCAACATCAGCCCACCCCATGCCATTAAATATTTGTGCAAAATACTCCTGTCAGCCTTAGCCCTGGCTGTGTGGATCTGTGGACAGTGTGCATGGGGTCTGCTCCACACGTGAGTCTGCACCTCTGCTCTGCCCCAAGCACCTGTGAGCCAGCAGCAGCAAGGCCCCCACCCCACGCCATGTGCTGGTGCTCCAGCACACAATGTGCCCGGGGCAAGGACAAAGCCAGGTACAAGTGAGCCATCTGGTGCCCCCACTCTGGTGGCCTTCATCATGGGAGCAGCTCATAAGAGCTTTGGTAATGGGAGGCTCGGGGTGCCCTCGGCGTGTGGCCACGGAGTGCCTCTCACAGACCATCCTTGAAAGCGGAGCAGGGCTACATCCTTGGAGGCAGCACCGAGACCAAACTCTCAGCTGGCACAAAGCAGGGAGCCTTGGAGAAGCGCAGAAGTGCATTAGCGATGTGGCTACATCCCAGGAAAATCAGTCCATTACACCAGAGGAGAGCCATTTACATACTCAACTGGTATTGCAGGGTTATGCTGGCAGATCCTGGCCACCTAACTACACCCCATCACCACCACCCTCTGTGCAGGATGCTGCACACTCTGCTATGCCCCCCCAGCTGTCCTCCCAGCACACGAGGTGGCACAGGGTCCCTGCATAGCCTGCTGTTCCTCCACACTTCCAGTTCCACAGTTGGGGACATCAACGGCTGGTTCCTGCCCTGAACACAGCACCCAGATGGGATCTGGAGATGAGTACATCTCCAACCCAGCCACACTGAGCCATTAAAGATGTATTTCTCCCCAAAGCTGTTTAATTTGTTCCCAAGGCAGCCAGTTCAATGCTCAGCAACATGCCCGCTATTTGCTGTGCCGCCTGTTGGCCGGGTCACTGCCAGCTTGTTTACCAGGGACTTACTGGAGAAGCCATCCCGGCTGCTTTTTATCACTTCTCTTTACATTTACCCTCACAGAGTAAACAGACCCCATCTGGTCCTGCCACGCTTTGTGCTGGCTGCTCTAAGCTCCGTGGTAATGAATAAGTGAGACCTGATGGTCCTCACCCCAGCCTCTTCATCCTCTTTTCCTGGGGCAGCAGCTTGTCCCCAGATGCCAACGTGGCATCACCAACAGGTCCCCAGCCCTCTCCCCATCCCCAGCATGATTTTCAGTACCTTCACAGCCCTCTCTTCTTCCTCCCCTCCACCTACTGCCTGCAGGAGCTGGTTTAACCAGCAACAACCCCAATACAAAAGGGCTACAGCAGGCTAGGGGTAGCTCTCTGTGCTGGCAGCTAAAATCCGTCTGTGAAGGCGACAAGGAGCTGACTCTTCCCTAGGTCAGAATAAATCAATGTTTCTCTTCTCACCTGTGGGCAGGCTGAGTTTTCCAGCAAAGCGGCTGCAGGGAGGCAGGTGCCTGAGCCCAGTGGGCCCTCCTTAGCTGCCTGGGGAGTTGTCAGAGTTTCACCTGCTGCAGCAACAGCTGCCCAAGCTGGGGTTCAGCACGGTCCAGGGGAAGGAAGAGGCCAAACCCGACACAGGCAAACCCAGTGGAAATTTCCATTGGTGACAGATACACAGACAGGTTCAAGGGAAAGGATGGAAGGAAAGGAGCCCAAGCCTCTGCAAGAGTGCCTGGAGTGAGGAGCCATTGCTGCCCCTGCTGCTAAACTGCATTACCCCCTGCTTCCCTGGCCTCCCCTCCCTGAGAGACATCCCATGAGGCACCAAGGCAGGAGAACAGGATCCATCCCAGCTCCTGGAGCATGAAGAAGGCCATGGAGCCAGGAGGTGATGGTGCTGTTGCCCTATACCTATGGGACACACCACTTTGCAGAGCCCAAAGAAGAGTGAAGGGGAAAGGAATTGTTGGATTGGGCAAAGGACTGTCTCCAGCCTGTGGTCCCTCCTGCTTTGTCTTCTGGGGAGAGGGAACAGACAGCAGAGTACACTGCACACGCGCGTGCAAGCTGGCACTCACACCCTGACTGACACCGCATCCAGGACCACCACCTCCGGGACCTGCGCTGCTGCTCTTGCCTCCCCAGAACCACTAAAACCCCTGGAAAAACCCATCCCTGTGTCAGGGAACAGGAGTTACTTGCCCTCAATGCACCCTAACACAGGCACTTCCCAAAAGAAGTCTCAGCCTCGTGGATTTCCCCTGACAAGGGCAACTCCTGGCAGGGCAGCCCCACAGAAGGGTCCCAGTGTCCTCCACCACGGGACAGCTGTGGCATGGGCCAGGGACCGGTTGCTGATAAGCTGGAGCATGTTCCCAGCAGTTACTGGAGCCAGCCCTGCCCGCTCCCTGCCGGATGGTGATTTCAGCACTTCTGTGGCCCTGCGGTCTCATCTCCACCTCTCACCCCTCCTATGACCCAGAGCTGCCCTGACAGCAAATGTGCAACCCTGGGACACAGAGGAATTGTGAGACACCCTCAGGGTCCCACCATAGTCCCTACCCTGCCTGCCCCTGGCCTGGTCCTTACCTGGAGGAGGAGGATGAGGATGACACAGAGGCTGCAGGCTCCTTTCAGCACCCGCTGGGTCCCTGCCTTCTGCAGAGCCCTCTTCCCTGGGGATGGGTTTCCCTGTCCCTCTGTCTGGGCGGCTGCGGTACCCGGGGGATGAGCGGTCCTTCCCCGCCTCTCCCTGCTGCAGGCTCCCTCTCTGGCACTGGCTCCTTCACCGCCCTCGCTCCATCCCTCACTCCCTGTGCCAGCAGCAGAGCTGCTCCAAGCCCAGCCTCATTAAAGAGACACACTCCCTATACCGGCACCCTGGGGGGGTAGGGGGATGCTCTCACGGGGAACATTGGGGGTCTCAGGGGACAGCCAACACCCTCAGAGAGTGACAGGCACCAGTCGAGAGCAGAGTCCATGGCTGTGGGCTGCTCTGTACCCACAGAATAGCGATGTCCAGGCAAACTAGAGTGCTGGTGAGACCCCTGGTGATGCTGCAGCAAGAAAAGCCACAGGGTTTGTCTGACTGAGACATGTAGCCACCCCCTGTGTGCCCCCCCAACAGAACATAAGGCAAAATGCCCCCCCTCAACCACCTGAACTCTCCAGTACAAATCATGTTGGTCACAAGTGTCACAACCAACTTCACAAGGAAAGGTCTCAGCTGCCCTGAGACAACAACAAAATGACTGGGAGCAGGTAGATGCTCAATATCCACCCCAAACCCAGATGCCCTGGGGTCCCACTGGGTTTTCCTCATCAGCCTCCATGTGCCGCAGTAAAATCACAGCCCTGAGGAGCAGGAAAGAGGGGGAATTCAGGGACAGCACAGCTTTTGGGTGACAAATATGACAACAAGACCCCCTGGGGAAGGTGCAGACAGTCAGGAAATCCCAGCAAAGTCAGGACATGTCTGCTGGCAGGGAGATCTCACAGCCTGGGGCGCACTGGGAATCCCGCAGCCACTGACAGCCCCATGTTCCCAAGCAGGACCAGAGAAATCCATCAGATTTGGGCTAATCCCTGCCCTGCCTTTCCCAGGCAGCTCCGTGTGCTATAGATAGGACTGTGCTTCTGCAGCTCTTTTTATAGAGCACACAGAGAGGAGTCCCCCCCACCTCCTGCACCGCAGAACCCACCGTCACAGCCACACCAAACCTGGAGCCAGTCCAGGCACAAACTGGGGCAGAAAAATCCAGCAGCACCACAAGGGGAGCAGTCCCCAGTCCTCAGCAGGTATTTTTAGATCTCACCTCTGAGCTGACCCATATGCACTACAGCTTCAGCTCCTTGACACGGGTTTCACAGGTGACAGCAGGAGCAACGGAGGGAAATCTCGGTGGAAGACGCCCTTCGCTGCACACGGTAGCGTGAGACACACTCCTCTTTCCTGACCCCTCACCCTGAGCTTTAGTCAACAATTATCTGGCCAAGAGGCACTCTGTGCATCCCTAGGGCCCTTGCTAGAGCACTCTGAGCCATTCCCTCCCCCGTGTGAGATGCCCCATGGCATATCACTTCCCCTCCCGGTGCAGAGAGGAGAGCTGAAGTGTGCAGCTGCTCCCTTTCCCTCTTCTTTACGACTGGAGAAGGATGCTAATCCATGTGTTATCCCCCCATGACAGCCACCAGCTCTGGGAGCTGCTGGAGGCCCCTCACACACCACAACACATCCACACAGCCTGCGACGTGCATGGGACTCCTGCTCCCATCGTCACAGAAAGCGCCACAGCCACTCCAGCCCGGAAAAAAAACCACAAGCTTTGATTTTTCTCTGAGATATCATTTCTAGGCCAAGCTGAGACGAAGAAAAGCACCCGAATGTGAGCACTGGTTCAGTGCCACCAGCCAGGGTGACGGAGCTTGGCCAGCCCACAGCGTCAGACGTTGGCCCCGGTGTGACAAGCAGGTGAATAACAATGGCATGTGCAAGGCTGGGGACACAGCTGAGTCTCCCCCAACATGCTGGAAACCTTCAGCAGGAGACACAAAAGGGCTCCATCCCAATCTGCTCCCAGCAGCATCAGGCATCAGGTGTTTGTGTCCCTGCTCTGCACTGTCACAGCTTCCCTACAGCAGTTCATCACAGACAGAAATAGACGCGGAGAGCTTGGCACTGCTTTTCAGCAGAGTGCTGAGCTAAGACCTGTGTTAAACTGCAAACAGAGGCCCAGCTGAGCCCAATGGCTCCATTCAGCATCCTCACACCCCAGTAACAACTCACTAGCAGCCGCAGCACAACCCAAGGGACCAACCAGGATTTGGGTATTTATCCCCAAATCACTGAATTATCCTCCATTGACAGGGCTTGCTGGAGGGGGCACTGACCACAGAGACACAGATGTTCTCAGGTCACGAGTTGCCGACAAGCCCTGCGAATTTAGTGTGTTTAGTTATTTTGGGAAATAACCCAAAATCCAGGCTGGCAGCAACTGTGCTCAATGCAGCTGCATCTCCTCAGACCCCGCTGAAGATTGCACAGGCAGAGGGAGAGGGGCAGGGGCGTCCTGTTTAGCTGCTCCTTAATAAGCAAGAGCTAAACCAAATCCTGAGGATGGGTAGCCATGGAGGAGGAAGGGGCTCAGTGGTGTTTCTGGTCAAAATCGGGCACACTTTGGCTTAACCTGCATAACATTGGTCTGCCCAGCTGTAGGGAGTTACAGAGGGCTTGGAGGGAGGAAATGAAACAACGCATCAGCAGGGATAGAGATGGCTGGAGACATCTCGGATCCTTAGGGAGAGGGGCTGGGAATGCTGCCAGCACTTCAGCGTGCCGAACCGAACTCTTCCCAGTATGCTGGCAGAGATAGATGGAGGGGCTAAAATCCCCTGTGGGGCTGGCTGTGACACAGACCCAGGCCACACATTGGTGGCTGCTGGATTTGCTTTCGGCAGGCGAAACTAACAGGGGCTCCCAGCCGCGGGGCGGGCCCGTGGGGGATCTCGGAGCAGCCTCCCCACCGGGGCTCGCTCGGTGGCGCCAGGCTCTCTGGAGAAAACGAAACTGCCTGGGTTTGAGGAAGCCGAAACTCCCGTGCCGGTGACGCCTGCCTCTGCTTCCTCCACTGCGGCCGAGCCCTGTGCGAGGCTCGGAGGTAGGGCTGTCTCGGCGGTGCTGCGCCATCCCTGCCGGGACCCTCCTCACGCGGCAGCACAGCCGCACAGCGGGTGCTCGAGGGTGGGTATCGCCGCTCCAGCTTCTTGCCCTTCTCCCGAACGTCTGCTCGAGGTGGGACGTGGTGGTTCAGATCAGCTTGGGCCATCGGGGCTCGGCGGGGTCCCCTCAGGTCAGCCTGTCCCTTCACGGTGGAGCTCGGGAGGCTCAGCCCTCTGCCCGCGGGCGGGGATGGGGTACGCGGTGGCCAGGCTCGGACCCCTGCCCGCGGGCGGGGCTGCGGGGTTTGTCCCCAGCCCGGCGTACAATGTTCGGGGGTCCCGGGGCGGCACGTTGCGGGGGAAGGCAGAGGATGTGGGGCCGGAGCGGAGCGGGCATGCCCGGGCAGATCCCGCGGCGCGAATGGCCGAGCGGCTGCTTCCCTNGGCGGCACCGGCCGGACCGGGGCGGCCGGGGCGCGCGTGGGGTCCCCGGGGTGGTGCTGGGGGTTCCCGGCACCCCCGCCGGCCGAGCGGGTGGGCCCGCGGGGAACGCGCCTGGTCCCCGGGCAAAAGTGGCTCCTGCGGGCACCGCTGCCGCGTCCCGGCGGAGGTGGCTCCGAGGGGCCGCTGTGCCCCCGCCCTATCCTCGGGGCGGCCCAGGCCGGGATGCGGGAAAGGGGGAGTGAGAACAAGCACCCCAGCTGGGCCAGCTGCCATTCCACCGTGACACGTGAGCCGAGGGAAGGTGTGAGAGTAGCAGTTCCGGCAGGGACACAGTGTGCCCTGGAGCAGGCACAAGGAGGGCCAAGAAAAGGGAAATAAATGTTGTGAAGGTCTGCATTAAACTTAATTCCATGTCCACAGTGTAAGATCCTCTGACTTGTAGCAATGGGGAGACCCAGGAAGGAGTCTGCTGGCACATCATCCCCCCGGCCGGCCACAACTGCCTCCAAAACTGTACCCGCTGCACCCCCACCTTCCACTTCAGCCGCCCGGGCCAAGGCCACAGCTGCAGGGAGCCAGTCCCGAAGCACTTCGGCATCCAAGGCTACCACCCCCACCCAGGGACGGGGGACAAAGGCAGACTCTGCTCAGCCAAGATCCACAGCATCCCACAGAGCCCGAGGAGATGCTGGTGACAAGAGCAGAGCACCCACCAGGAGTTCTACAACCCAGAAGGCGCCTGATGCCAAGGGAGCTGCTGGTCCTGCCAGAACTGACCTGTGCCCACAGAAGAGGCAGCCTGGGGCTGACCTGAGCAAGGCCTGCGACCAGTTCCTGCTCCCTGTAAAGAACCAGGACATCCCAAGGGTGGAGAAGGAGACACGGGGCCAGCGGGACAACCCCAAGTGGTACGAGTGGCGGGAGAACCGCATCACTGCCTCCGTGGCCCCCAAAATTGCCAACAGCAAATTTGCCAACAGCAAGACAGACGAGGTGCCCAAATCCTACCTAAAACAGGTGGTGAGCTCTGGCTCCAAGGTGCAGACCCCAGCCATGTCCTGGGGGATCCGCAATGAGAAGGTGGCTGTGGAGGCCTACAAGCAGAAATCGCAGAAGGGGGGCAAGCCAGTGGAAGTGGAGGACTGTGGCCTTTTCATTCACCCAGAGAAGAACTGGCTTGCTGCCAGCCCAGATGGGATCATCAAGGATGCAGCCACAGGGAAGGACCTGGGGCTGCTGGAGGTGAAGTGTCCCTACAAGCACAGGAACAGGACGGTGCGTGAGGCCTGTAAGGACAAGGACTTCTGCCTGGAGGTGGATGGGGATTCCTACGCCCTGAAGAAGAATCATCCCTACTTTACCCAGGTCCAGTGCCAGCTGGGAACCACTGGCTTCCAGCGGGCCGACTTTGTGGTGCACACCAACAAGGAGACGGCTGTGGTCCCCGTCGAGTTTGATGGGGAGTTCTGGGGGAAGACAGTGCCCAAGCTGGAGAAGTTTTACACAGAAGCAGTGATTCCCCACCTGGAGCAGAAGGGAGGCAGCTCTGTCTTGGCCAAGGAGGAATAGACCACCGCCTGCCTACCTCAACTGGATACTTGCTTGGCTGCATAACTCCAGCTTTGTCCTCTAGCGTAGTAGTTACACCCAGGTTAGTTACTGTTCCTGAACCATTCACAGCCTCGAAACTGAAAAGTTGTACCAGCAGGACCCTGCTTGGTAAGGGTCCCCACAAACAGTGCCTTCTTGCTGCCCCAGCCAGGTCAGCATTCAGCCCCCAGAGCCTTCTTGTCCTGTTAGCCTCACTGCATCTCCCATCTGTCCCAACAGCATGCCTGATGGAAGCTGGCACACCTCTGGATCTGCAAACGAAGCCAATGATGTCTCTCTGTTGGAATTAGAGGCTTATTTTGTGGAGAAAACTGGAACCTTTGGCACCTCAGTTACTCTCGGGACTAATTTCTAACTGCACTCCAGAGTGGAGACAGAGACAAGGAAGGTTTGTCAGAGCCCAAGAGAAAACTCTTCTTTTGAGCCAAACAGGGATGTGCCTTAAGCATCAGAGCAAGGGAACACGGACACCCTTCCTCCCTGAGCCATCGGACCTGCTGCTTCTGTGGAATAACCCATGACATTCCCTGTGAGATGCCTGCCCAAGTGAGAACATGATTCCCACTGAAGAGGTTGTCCCCCAGGCCGTGCACCTCCTGAGGACCTACCCGTGGAGCATCTCTGTAAACTGCAGCAGCATGGGGAGGTGGTCATTGCCAAATTAAATATAGATGCCCTGGTCTGCTTGTTTCCCATTGTTTTTGCAGCTTGCGATTTACCTGAGGGAGTAGCAGGGCTGAGAAGTGTCCCTACACCAGGTCCCCTCCCAGCCACAGCAGAAGGGAAGCGAGGGAGCACTTGGGTCCCCAAGAGACATGAGAACCAAGGTCACTGACCTATGCCAAAGCAACCACTGTTATGGCAAAAGTATTTATTATATACATAAGACTCCAGTCACACTCCACAGGGCAAGGACCAGAATTCGCTATAATACAAATTAACTATAATACAAAGTAACTATAATACAAATTAACTATAATACAAAGTAACTATAAAAACATAAAGCACTTTTGGGGCCCAGGCTTTCCACAGGAGGAGAGAGGCACAGGGACGAGCCTGGGGGCTGCTGTGTGACAGGGGCTGTCCCACAACCCTGCCCCCAGCTGTGGTCCCACAGTAACCAGATGTGCAAGTAGGAAAGAACCCAGTTAAGAATTATAGTCATGGGGACTGGCAGGTGGGGGCTGAGCTGAGTGTCACCAGGACAGGAGCGGGATCTGCATCCCCCAGGGAAAGTGCAGAAGGCACATGGGCAGGGCTCTTTGGAGGGGCTGTGAGGAGGAGGTGGGATCCAACAGTTAGTGCATGTGGGGCCCCAGGAGATCACAAACACTAACACACCACCCAACAGGGATGAGCATCCAGACCATCCTCCTATCCCCCACACACTTCTGGGATAACCGAGCTCTATGGCCAATATCATCCTCGGGGAGGACATGCAGGGCAACTGTCAGGGGCCAGAGGTGTGAGGGGGACAGTCCGGCCCTGTATCCCAGCCCCTCCCCTGCCAGTGCATTGATTGTCTAAGTCTTCAGGTTAAAAAGGGACCCCCAGCCTTCCTGCTCTGCAGGAGCATCAGTCAACGAGGCGCTTTCGGGGCACTGTCCGAGCTCGGTTCGAGCGGCGGATCTCCTGCTTGGCATCCCGGCACCGCTGGCAGATGAAAATGTCAGGCACATTGGATTTGCGGATCTTGGCACAAGAGAGGTGGATCCAGGTAGCGCATTCGTTACATTCGATCATGGGCCGCCCAGCGAAGGGCTTCATGCAGAAGCAGGTGATCAGATCCCAGGCATCGTCGTCTGCTCAGGGAGAGAGACATCGGTCAGACACCACCTTCCCACCTGCAGGTCTGGTTGTGGCCAGACCAGCCAGTTCTACTGGTGTTAAATGGGACAGCCCCCCCACTCACCTTCTGCTTTGGTGTTGGGAACTTCTGTGAATTCAACTGCTAAAGTTGCAAAAGGGGAAAAAAGAGAAAAAAAAAAACCTGATGAGTAAGGCAGCCCTACACCCCACTTCAGACCTGTTTCATGTCTGTACCACTTGTTCTGCAGAATAGAGCCACTAAAGGGCAGGTCAGCTCCCTGCCCTCTGCTCTTCAGTCCCCCAGGTCCCAGAAGTATTCCTCTTGCTGCGAGAAGCTTGGGCTATCAACAGGCCCTCCCTGTGGCCAGCAAGGGTGGCTCCAGCTTAGGGAGGGACAATGTTTGGCACTGGCTGCAGCACAACAGGGCCTTCTGCAGTCCCCCAGACACTTACCACTGAGCTGGGAGGTCTCTCTGCTTGTATCTTCCCCTGTGCTTTGGTCCAAGGTATTACAGGGACTAGGGCTTTTCCTCTCTCCAGAGATGGGGTCATGCTCCTTAAGCTGAGTATCATCTGCTGGCTTCTCAGTTCCCTGTGCTCCGTACATCAAGTCCTTCTCCTCCATCATCGGCTCCTCCAGGAGGGAGTTGGGCTGGGAGTCCCCAGGAGGGTTGAGGGAAGGCTCCAATAGCTCCTCTTTCACAGGAGACAGCTGTCCTGCCAGTGCAGCCAGCTGCTTCACCCCATCCTGCTCTGCCCCAAAGTCCTTCCAAGCACTCAGCGGCACCCTCTTCTTCACCTCCTGCTCCAAAATGCGTTTCTTTGCTGGTGGTTTCTTCCGTTTGATTTGCTGGGGCCGGACGTTGTAGAAGGCAGTGGAAAAGGCAGGGCTGTTTATTAGCAGGCCACTGCCCACAGCCCCCCTGGCCACAGCATTCCTGCTCTTCCTATTGTCCATTGGGAGGTGGCCTTCGGAGGAATGAGATGAGGTCGAGCTATCGCTGTCCTGAGTGCTCCCCGTGCTGTTCTGGGGACTCATGCTACCTCCATGGGTCCAGGGCACATACTAGTGGCAAGAGGGGAAGATAAAGGATTAGCATGGGAGACCAGAGCACAGATATTTGGGATAAGGAGAGAATGACTCTCCAGCAGTGTCTACCCAAACTTCAAGGTCAGACTGGTGCTCAGGGATGAGAGCCCTGAGCAACCTGATCTAGTGGGTGGCACCCCTGCCCATGGTAGGGGAGTTGAAACTAGATGATGTCTAAGGTCCTTTTCAACCCAAACCAATCCATGATTCTTTAAGATTAGGAGCCGAGTCTGCACATGGCAGGGAGACCAGGAGAACCAGTGTCTTTGTAGAGGAACACTGTGCAAGCCTGCTTACCTCTTCAGGGTATGGGATGTAGCCTGCATAGGCCAGAACGAAGGTGCAGAACTGGTTGAAATCCTCCACAGTTCTCCGCCGTTTCTGAAGTGGCTGCAACAAACACCATGAGTGGATTAAACTCCCGGGAATATCCCAACAAAGCCGGTATCACAGCCGGCTCCGGTGGCAGCCCTGGACCACCCAGCAGTTTTACAAGCCCAGAATATCGAGGTCACCCAAACATCCATCCTTCCCGTAACTCTTCATCATCTGCCGAGGCAAATGTAGCCCTTCCCTTTAAACCCAGATCCCGGGCGGGGTGGTGGCG
>WAAG01037162.1:3101-32948 GCA_013390105.1 Tichodroma muraria | reverse complement strand
CCGAGCACGGCCCGCCGCGGGGGCAGGGCTCCGCCGGCTGCCCGCCGGCGCTCATGCCAGTGCCGGTGGCGGTGGCGGTGCCGGTAGCGGTGCTGGTAGCAGTCCCGGTGCCGGTAGCAGTCCCGGTGCGGTGCGGTGCCCGCCGCCGGTGGGAGCGAGGCTCGAGCGCCGCCCCGGCCGCAGGGGCGGGACCACCTGGTGGCGGGGAAGGCGGGGGCGGGGCCTCGTGCCGACCGTCCCGGTGCGGGGGGGTGCCGGTGAGTGTCCTCCCCTCCCGGTACCGAACACGGGAGCGCAGCCGGGCTGGACTCGCCCGGACCCGCCGCCGCCGCCAACGGCAACGCCGAGGCACCGCCCACCGCCCGCGCGGGGTCGCGGCTCATGGAATGTTGGGGCTCGGGGGGAACACCGCGTTCGAACGGTCCCCGCGCGCCAGGGGCGGGGCGGCACCCACCCCACCGGGGTGCTCCGTCCGACCTGGCCTGGAATAACTCCAGGCCTGGGGCAGCCACAGCTGCTCCGGCCAACCTGTGACACTGCCTCTCCACACTCCCAGGGAAGAATTTCATCCTAATATCAATGTAAGCGTCTCATCTTTCACTTTAAAGACATCCCCCCTTCTCTCATCCCTACCCGCCTGTGTAAAAAGTCACTCCCTCTTTTTTAAATATGTCAACAGCAAAAGCCACCCCAGAATTCACATTTTCTCGATACTGAATGAGGATGGGCACCCCATAAGCAGGTACAGGCAAGGCAGAGATGTCTAATGTCTTCTTCACTTCAGCTTTGAACACCAGTGATGGGCACTAGGGGTCCCTGAGCTGGAAGACCATGGCTGTGACAAGATAAACTCCCAGTCAATCCCAAACTTGTGCAGGATCTGCTGTTCCAGCGGAATCCCTTTATAGGGATGGTGTATGGGGCCTTATGGAATTCATCCAAGAGTACTCAAAAGAGCTGGTGAATGTCATCATGATCTCTCTCCATGATTTTTGAACTGCCATGTGAATCTGGAGAGATCCCACTTGACTGGAAACTGGAAAACATTTTCCCAGTTTTCTGAAAGGGCAAGAGGGATGACCCTGCGCACTACAGGCCTGTCAGTCACATTTCAGTGCCTGGTAAAATTATGGAGAAGATTATTCTGAGAGTTATTGAAAAATACTGAAGGACAATGCAGGCATCAGTTACAGCCAGCACAAGTTCATGGGAGGAAAGTTCTGCTTGAGAAACTTAATTTCCTTTAAGGACAAGGTAACTCAAGTAGTTGATCTAGGGAAGCCTTGATAACAAAATCTGGAGTTCAGTAAAGCTTTCAATACTGTCTCTCTCAGGATTCTTGTGGACAGAATGTCCAGCACATGGAGAAATATTTCATGCGATGGGTGAGCAATGGGCACAGGCCAGGTTATAGTGAATGGGGTGATATCAGCCTGGTGACCGGTCACTGGTGGGGTTCTGCAGAGCTGTTTTAAGGCCAATGCTCTTCAAATCTTCATGAACAACTTGGATGCAGGACTCGAATATACACCAAGTTTGCCAACATATCTGAAGCAAGGCATCTGTATCAGACCCCCCCAACCAGGCAGCCTGTAGTAGACACCAAACACAGGCTGTCTTTTGCTGATCCTGTCCTTGATTTTTACCCACACGCTCTCAACCTGTTCATGGCTGTTACTCAGTCAGCTCTTCACTATCTGTCCCTTCCTTAGGAGAGTCCAACACCTCTGCTCCTGCTTCCCATCCTCTCTTCTGAAATCTTGTAGCCCTCCATTGCAGTGTTCCAGTTGTGTGATGCATCTGTTTCTTTGATAGTTCCTTTAATTGCACCATGGTTTCCAACTCCTCTTGTTTGTTACCCATGCTGCATGATTTCGTGTGGAGACTTCAGCAGGGGGCCTTTTTGCCATTTGGGAGGAGCCCTGCCTAATAATTTCTTTCAGATGATTTATGGGTATTACCCTGTTGCTTCCTAAGGTGCTGGTGTTTCCTCGTTCCTCTCTGACACCTTGAAATACACCCCCATTCCCTGCTCAATATAATTTGAAGCTCTGCCCCTTTTCTCCTGTCCACCCTCAGCCCATTTCCTCCCCAAACCACAACCGGATCTGGTACCTTCCAGAGCTGACATCCACCCCCACCCTCACACCAACTCCATGCCCCCAAAGGTGGCCTGTGGCCTCCCACTGCCCAGTGGGACACTGGCACACTCCATTCAGGAGGTCCCAGCCTCACCTGCACCACAGAGCTGCCATTTAATTCAGAGAGAATCATGCGGAAAGCATCTCCCCCTCACCAGCCTTGTGCTTGGAGCAACAGCAGGACAATCCCCCTCTCTCCTCCAAAATCAAGTCGCACAGCCCCCCAGAAAGGAGAGCATTGCACCCACTGCATCCTGGGTTTATTTACACCACAACCTCTGTGTGGGTGGGCAGGGAGGGATGCCGGGCAGCCCACCCCCGGGCCAGTTCAAAGGCAAGGCAGGCAGCACGGCGGTACCGGCACAGGGAAAGGAGCAGGGAGCACGCCCAGGAGATCCGGGCTCTGGCTCCCTCGGCACTACAGACGTAAGCAAACCCCAGCATCGGCGCTGGGGAAGAGGCGGGGGTCACTTTTAGCAGCAAATGCCTCGTTTCCCTCCAAGGCAGCAGGGAGGACAGTGGCATGTGATGGAGCCAGACTAGTGCTCAGGCAGTTAAACAAAAAAAACAAAGAAAGAAAAAGGCAGAGGGTGAAGCGAAGAGACACAGAGAACAGCTCTTCTGCCCTGCAGAGCACGGAGTTAAACCGAGGGTCGAGATGCTCTGCCTTCTCTCCTCTCGGCACAGCAGCAGCTCCAGGCACAGCCTTCCCAGTGTGCCCAGTGCCAGGCACAGCCCCGGCCAGTGACAGAGCCCCTGGCGTGCCCCTGGCCACGCACATCAGGCTCCTGCTCCCGCGCTGTCCTTCCACCCGGCCCGGGAGGGGAGAGCAGGTCAGGTGGCAGTTTGATGGCATGGCTGACGGTCCATGTGGGCAGCAGCGTCCTCGGCGCTCTGCCAGGCACAGTTGGGATGGAAGCCGAGGTGGCTGAGCTTTGCCCTCCAGCCCCTGGCACAGTCCGGCTCCCACCTCCCTTATAGGAAACCCTCCTTCCGGAACTGCTCCTTCAGGATGTCTCTGTACTGGTCAAAGCCACCCTCGATGCGTGTCACGGTGGCATTCTCACACACCCACAGCTCCTGGCACAGCAGGCGGATGAAGCGTTCATCATGGGACACCAGGATTATACCACCCTGTCAATATATGAGGGAGAAAATCGGGAACTTAGTGGAGCACAACCCAGGGCCCAAGACTGGTGGCATGGAGGTCCTGTGCCTCTGTCTAGCCTCTGCCCAGCACTTCAGGTTTCCATCTGCTCCAGGGAAAACTTAACAGTATTTTACTGGCAGGAAGCTCATCCCAGCCTTTCCTCCCTTCAGAGGGACAGACAGATCACCTACTGGAGGAGCTATGTGCAGTAGTAACACATTTCATCTCCACTCTCAGAAGTGAGTGCACTTGGAAGTGCAAGGCATGTTATTGGCTCTCCAGGTCTCCAGCAACTCCAAGGATGGAGAACCCACACAAAGTCAGTAACAGTGAAAAGGTGTCTGTGTAGGGCCCTAAGCTAAGTTTTTCTGTCACAGGAAAACTGCCCCAACCTGAGCAATGACCAGTGAGATTCAGGTTGATCACAGTCATATCTGGAGGTGTCTAAGGAAGATCTGAGTGGCCCCAAGGCAGGGGTGGGAGCTGAGAAGTCAAGTGAGAAGTCAAGAGTGTAGGTGAGGATGGGACAAGGTGCTCTCTGGGCTGCTACTGCCTCTCTCAGCCACTCCTAGCCAAAGCCTTCAAGTAAACAAACCACCAGGATGGATGTCTAAGGCAAAAATGTGTCTCATTTCCCAAATTCTGTCCTAGACTAGAAGTCACTGCTGGTATTTCACGATCCACCTCTGGCTGAGATAACAAGTAACCTGAGCTGGAGGCTTCATGAAGTGTTAGAAAAACAAGAGATGTTGCTGGGAGAACCTTACCCGGAACTTATTCAGTGCCTTTGCCAGCGCCTCAATGGTCTCCATGTCCAGGTGATTTGTTGGCTCATCCAAGATGTAGAAGTTTGGACTGGAAGAGAAGACAGCTCTGAGGATGCAATGAAACCAGCTCAGGCTGGGTCTGCACCCTGACTGTTGCTTTAGCTGCTCAGAGCTACAGCCACTGGAATGTGCCTGGCCCCAGGATTGATGCTGCCCAGTCCCAGAGACATCTCTTATCCCTGTGAGCCCCAAGCAGTGGAAGAAAACCACCTGCCTCCTTCCAAACAGCCTCCCCAGGGTGACTCCTCCCTCTCCATAAACACCCCCAAAGACAAGACTTCTGTGGGGTAGCAGAAAGTCCCTGAATGCCTGCCTTCCTCCTGGTGAAGCAAGCTACAGGGATGAAGCCATGCAAAAATTAACAGCATTTGGGAGAACATTACCAGGGCATAGTCATCTGGGCAAAGGCCACACGACTCTTCTGACCTCCGGACAGGCTGGCCACAGGACGCACGGCCAGCTCTCCGGAGACGCCGTACCTCCCCAGCTGATGCCGGTACTCCTCCTCCGTCTTCCCTGCAGGATCATGTCACAACACAGCTATGGCACACCTGGTGTGACACAGGGCCACAGCTGGGCAGCCTCTGCCAGACCAGCAAACGGGAGCTCAGCAGTGCTTCCAGGCAATTCCCTCCCATGTACAGGGTTTGCAGGGAAAACCTGACTGACACAATCAGGACAGGGGCTGCAGGGCTGGTGACTGACACCAAGTGATGCTACTCCTCAAGTCCTTGTCGCCGTGTCAAGTAACGGAGAAGGGAACCAGAGGTGCTGGCAACTGGGAAAGGGGGATCCAGTGCTTATCCTACGAGCAGGAAAGCAGCTCATCTGCCCCCAAAACTTGACACCAGCCTGAGATCGGCAGGCTACCAGCTACCCCTGCTTCTCATGGCTGATGACCTGAACTTGGCTGGACGAGGGGAGTTATCCCAGGGTTAGCAGTGACCCTTATGCACTGATGGGACAGAGCTTTCTGCCCAGGACCATGGACAAATCAATGCTCCTCCATGCACAGCAAAGGAGACCTCTGGGATCAACAAAAACTCACCTGGGAACTTTCTTGCCAGTAACTCTACAGCACTGATATTCAAGTCTAGTTGATCCACATGGTGCTGGCTGAAATAACCAATCTTTAGGTTTCTGCAGAATGAGAAGAGGGACTGGGAGCTGGTACCAGACCCTACAACTGCAGCATTCATAGCTGCAGCGCCATAAGGGGTACATGTGTGGGTGTGCTGGACCCATCCCCATTGCTCAAGCAGCCACTGCTTCAAAGCACAGCCCAGCCCTCCAGCAGCACCATTCCTCCCAGTCCCCCAGCCCTTCCAACCAGGTACCTGTGAGCATGTCTTATCCCTCTGACTGGTGCCAGCTCCCCCATTAAGATCTTTAGCATGGTTGACTTGCCAGCTCCGTTTTCCCCAACCTAAAGAAGCAGCACAGCATTGCAGAATGTGAAATCCATGAAGGCACTTTGGAGAAGGGGGCAGTGATCAGGGAATTTCAGTTCTTGCAGATGATGAGGGGGAGCAGGACAGAGCATAAATGGTGACTTAAGCTACCAGGAAGCTGCATGTCTATCACTGACAAGCAGCACTGGCAGCAGTGACAGATGTTCCCTTCCCAACCTTCAAGCCTAAGGATTACATGGTCCCAGACTCATCTGCAAGCAGTGTCTGCTACCCAAGCCAATGTAGCTGGGCCCCCACTACACGCTGCTGTCATCTAACAGGAGTCGTTTATGGATCCAGTCTCTTCTCAGAGGTTTCCAGTGAAAGGATGAAATCACAAATTCTAAATGGTACTAGGAAAAATGTTCCAGCATTCCTCAAAATGAGGATGGATGATCAAATGCTGTGATGGGACCCAGCTGAATGGAAGAAATAGTCCTCCCTGGAAACATCCAGAATTCAACTGGACAAGAACCTGAGCAACCTGACCTATAATCAAAGCTATCCCTGCTTTGAGCAGGGTCCTCCCCAGGCTCCTCACAGCCTCCATTATTCTGCAATCCCACATACCACACAGATGCGGGACTCCAGGTCAGCAGAAACAGAGAGGGAACGAAAGATGTAGTGACTTGGCTCATAATAGAAGTCTACTTCATCCAGCTGCAGGATTGGGGGGGAGAACTTCTCAAAGCCATCGGGGAACCTGAGAAGGCAGGAAGAGGTGAGAGATGGCCAGGAACTTCAGAGACTCACAACCACCCAGAACAACCTCTGTAACCTCCCAGGTGACAAGGAGGGCTCCCTACCATGCAGGGCCTCAGGGAAGGACAGGTAACAAAGACCTGTAGCCTTGGAACCAGCCTGAACAAGAGGACCTGTCTGGTCTCACTGTCAGAGTAAAACTGGCCACATGAAGGGTTTGTTGTCCCAGCTGGGACAGGACCTCGGAGAAGCTCATGTCAGAAATGGAGCCAGGTGCCTTCCAAACAATGGCTCAAGGGACACTTACCTGATGATCACCTCAGATTCCTTGTCCACAGGTTTCAGCACTGGCCTGCAAGAAGAGGAGACATATAACCCAGGTGCTCTGCACTGTGGGTCTGCTCACACACCAGAAGCCCAGGTAGAGTCTTAGGTCTGTGACACCTCATCATAAACAAAGCCTCTGGACCAGAGATAGGCACCCAAAAAGCCCAAAACACAAGTCTATCTGCCAGGTACTCTGGGAACCTCCATTTCTTCCCATGAGCACTGCCCCTTTCCCACCTCCAGAGAGGAGCAGGACAGGCACTCACAGCTTCTCCAACAGCTTGAGCTTGCTCTGGACTTGGGATGCCCGGTTGGCGTTGTAGCGAAAGCGGTCGATGAAAACCTGCGAGACAGAAAAGCATCACAGAGCCCCAAGTCCCCTTCAGCATCAGCCACCCTGCTCCACTGCCAAACCTACAGCAATACAACCACTAAGGCAGAGCCAAAGGGACAAGGCTGGGAGAAGAACGCCCCAGCTCCACTGGCTTCTCCCAGTACCTGGATGTGCTCACGGTACTGCTGCTGGGCTTCATACTCTCGCTGCTGGTTCTTCAGCCGCTCCTCCCTGGTCTTCATGAAGTTCTCAAAGTCCCCACGGTACATGTCCAGCCGCTGCGAGTGCAGGTGGATGATGTCCGTGGCCACCGCGTTCAGGAAGTTCCTGTCGTGGGACACCACGAGGATGGTCGACTGCCAGGTCTGGAGGAGACAGCAAGAGGGAGGCCTGAGCACCATCAAGCCAGAGCACAGGAGTTGGTCCCTCCACCCAGGAAGGCGGGGACATCCCCCTCCATCCCCCTTTCTTTCTATCAAGGCCTTCTTCCAGGCCCTACCTGTAGGTAGCTCTCCAGCCACAAAATTGCCCTCACATCCAGCATGTTCGTTGGCTCTGAGGGAAAGGGAAAGAGCACTGAGGTCAGCTGGGATGGGGATGGCTGTATTTTTTTCCCATAGGAAAGCCTAGTGATCTGCATTGGGGAGGAAAGAGCCTGCGTGGAGACCTTCTCTGCCCAGCTCAGGGGACTCCTGTGTAGGGTGTGATGCAGTGTGTGCACAGGGGCTGACACTCAGGAAGGGATGCTCCCCCCACTCCACATCAATACCCAGACTCTGGTGCCTCACAGCAGCATCTCACCCAGATTCTCTACCCAACTTGGGCATGCTCTGCAGGGAAGGGACTTCCCCCAGCCCAGACTGGCAGCCAGGGTGCATTCCAGGGACTGGCAAGGGAAAGGGAACAAAACCTGGGGCAGGATGACATGCAGACCAGCTGGTTGTAGCACAGGGCAGGGCTCTGCTGAGCACAGTGAGAGCTGCTGCCCAGGCAGATTTTCCCATGCCACTGCTGCCAACCATGCTGCCAGGCCAGCCCATCACACAGGGCTATTTTAAGCAGGCAGATAAAGGCCATGGCACGTTCCCCATGTACCCCAGGAAGGGCACAGGCAGGCGCAGCAGTGTCAGAGGGGGACTCACAGTATCAACTTACCATCCAGCAGAAGGAGATCTGGCCTGGGGAAAGCAAGACATGGGTATCGGAAGCAGAAGGAGCACAGGGTCAGTGCAGAGTGTCTCATCACACACACAGAGCAGCAGTGCCTCCAACACCCCCCACCCCAAGAGCCTGGGTTGAGAGGACCCCCAGGCTGCACCCCTGCACCTCGCAGCACGGACAAGGAGGTTAAACCCCATAGCATGAACACCTGGACACCAACCTGGCAAACAGGGCTCTGGCTAAAGCCAGTCTCATTCTCCAGCCTCCAGAAAACTCTCTGAGAAGATGAAGAGAGAGGTTACTGTTCAACACAGAACCACTCTGTGTTTGCCTGCCTGTGGGATCCCTGCTTCCCAATGGCTCTTTTGGCTCTACTGTCACCCAGAGGCAACTTGTCCCTGAAGAGATTTCAGGCACAGCACAAGATCTGTGGTCCAGCAGGAAGGTGGCAGGAGACCACAGGCACCCCCAGGCCAGGAGACCACACTGGATGGGCAAGAATAGACCCTTGCTCTTCCTTACAGCCACAGCAGTGCCCGGGGGTTCAACTGGAACATCTCCCCAGCCCCATCACTGCCTCAGACCCCAAAGTTTAGAAACTTACTTGGTTGTCTGTTGTTGCATCTTTGCATTAAAGCCCAGCCCAGCAAGAATGACGGACGCCCTGGGGAAAAGGGGAGAGAACTAGAATCCAGCTACAGCATCCAACAGCAGAGCACAGTCTGAGGTCTCAGACCCACAACCACCAAGGGAACTCTGCTGCACATTTTAAAGCCATTCTGGTGCAGGACAACTTCCCTGCACACCCAAGAGCAGCAATTGGCTAGGAAATGCAGCCCAGCAGGGCACAGCATTCACATGAAGTCTCAGGAGATTTGCAAGGAGTTTTCATCTCTTTGGCCAGGAAGAGAGTCACACCACTACTACCCTCCCAAAAACGCTCCCCAGGCACCAGGAACCTAGGGAGGTTGGAGAGCAGCAGCAGCAACAATACAAGCCATTTGGGGCAAAAAAAGTCCCTCCAGCTTCAGCAGAAAGCTCAACTATTCCTAAACCAGCAGAGCTGCGACAGAGAAAAGAAGAACAGCAGGGAAAACCCCATCCCCACATGTTGGATCCCAGGGCTGCAGCATCACCCTTCCATACCCCAAACCACTGCTCAGCCCTGGCCATGCCAACACACAGTGGTGCTCACAGGGCTGTCTCACCTTGCTGGGGCCTTGTCTGCCTCAATCTCCTCCAGTTTAGCATAGATCTCCGATAGTCTGGCACCTTCTGTCCCTTCTCCCCTAGGGCATAAAAAGGAGGAGTGTGTGGGACTCATCAAGCCACGGTTTGAGTGCTGGGGGAGGCTGATCTCCTCAGGTAGGACTAAGGTGGGCAAGATACAGCCCACCCCTGCCAGAGCCTTTCTTTGGGAGGGAGAAACCTCAGAATGAGACACTGTGGTCAAGAGGCCACAGAAGGGCTGGAAATCCAGGGGACCACCTCACCTGCCAGCACTGATCTTGGCTGTCAGGTCCCTCTCCTCCCGCAGCAGGCTCTCACGAGTGGTGTCACACTCCAGCACACTCTGCAGCGCTGGTGTCTCATCCCCTGCCACCTCCTGCTCCACATGCAGGATGCTGATGTGTGAGGGGATGCGCAGGCTCTGGTTGGCGATCATCTTCAGCAGTGTGGTCTTCCCCAGCCCGTTCCTGCCCACCAGCCCGTAGCGCCGTCCGAAAGCCAGGTTCAGGTCTGCTCCTGTCAGCAGGACACTGAAGCAAGGGAAGAGGCAGGTCCCTGGTCAGACTGTCCCATGAAGAGGAGATAACCGGCAGCCACCTGCCCCTGGTGTATTTCAAGCTTTTTAAGCTTTTAGCCAAGCAAAAATCACAGGCTTCTCCTGCCCAAAGCCAACAGGGTCAGTGCCCGCCTTGCTTCCTGATCTTTGCCATACCCTCTGTAATTTCTCAACTGCTCTCTAACCCAGTCTCAATCCCCCATGGTCCAAAATCCCAGCCAGGGTCTGTCCCACGTCCCCAGCGCACTCACCGCTCACCGAAGGACACATCGAAGTTCTCGATGCGCACATCATACGACTTGTTCTTGCCTGATGACTCCATGCGAGTCTCCTTCTTGCTGGAAGCTTGGCTGGCAGACGCCTCCTCAAGGACTCTGCGGACAGGCAGAACACAGAGAGGGGGCTCAACAGGAAAGCTCTGGTACAGCCAGATCCCAGCTATGCTCAGCACAGCAGGATGGGGATGTTCAAAGTGCCCTGCATACTCACAGAGGGCCAGACGACTTCAGGGAATCCCGCTCCAGCCTCTTGTCCTGCTTGGCTTTCAGCCTGGCTTCTGCCTTCTCCAGTTTCTTGGCATTCACCATCTGGGACACAGAATAGAGTTTGAAGAAGAGAAAGCATCTTCAGCAAAACCCCCAAAAGCCCAACTCTGGGAAAAAAAAAATCAATCAACCTCTCAAGCCTGGAAGAAAGGGAGGGAGGAAGGACAGGGAAAGTGGGACAGATTCAAGCGCATTTTGAGGAGGCTAATCAGGCCAGGAAGCTACCTCAGGAATGAAGTACTAAATCAATAGCTCATACACAAGTTTTGCCTCAGCAAGGCAGAGGTTTTGGCTGACCCTGTCGTACAGTCAGTTTCTGTAGTTCCAGGGACCTGGATCAGCCAAGTCACTTCAACAGCAGCAACCTGCTGTCCCAGTGCCTCTTCTCGTATACCCTGCAGCTAGTCTTGAAGCGCACCGTGAAGTGTTTCCCTTCCCAACACGTTAAACGTTAGCCAGTTTGGAACAAACTCCTCTTGCGCAGTGGATCAGAGACAAAAAGCATTTAATTAACCCTGAAGGCAAGAAGGCGCCAAGTGTTTTAACCTGGCTTCTGGTCTTGGCCAGGCTTTCAGCCCACTCCAGCTTATTCCTGCATAGAGTCAAATATTTGTGGCTGACCAAGAACACTCCTAGGTATTTCTAGGCAACTCTGCAGGCACCGGAGCACGCTACAGACCTGCATGCCAGACTGAAGAGTGTCTTGTTACTAGAGCTGTAACCCCACACCTACAGACAGTCACTCTGTAAACTGTACCCAGCTTTCTGAATCTCCTAGTAGTAAGACCTGTCCTCCAAAGCTTGACAGGCCTCCCAAGGCCTCCTCTAAATCATCTCCAATTTTTCTGAAGATCCTTTTTTGAGTTGCAGACACAAGAGCTGGAAAGGGAATCCAGCTACAGCAACTCTGGTGCCAAAACCAGCCAGAGCTGCCAGTTTTTGCTTAAGACTCCCGTTCAGACATGCGGGAATCATGTTAGGTCTCAGCCTAAAAGGGAAGGGTTCTCATCCTCAACACATTAACCCATGGAAAGGGAGCTCTGTGAGGGACCAGCCTGGCAAAGACACTGCCCACACTGTACAGCTACTGCTGTCCTTGCTTTGTGGATGTACAACAGCACCACACCCATGCTCAGCCTTTGGCACATCCAACATAGACGGCAAGCCAGGCTGCTCCTGAGCAGCTACGCATTCTATCAATACAGCTGTCCTGATCTCCTCAGGTCACGGAGTGGAACTACTTCCAAACTTCTCTGCTCTTGATCTTATTTCCCAAACCACAACAATCTACAGCTGGCTCTAGAGCTGGGCTTACAACATCCTTGCAGCGGCTCTCCACTAACTTCCCACCTGTAATATCCCCCGTCCTGCCATTACCCAGGGCTTTACCCCTCACTGAATATTCAAGGTATCATCCAGGGACATCCTATATTCTCAATCAAAGGCCTTGCTGTAGGAGCCAAAGGTCCTTGCAAAAGTCAGAGTTCACTAAGAAATTACAGCAAAATAGATCTCATCAGATTAATAAGCTACTAACTCATGTGGATCCTCTTCACCAGACCGAAGTCAGGAGTTTCCCAAATGACAGAGCCTGACAAGGAGCAGGACCCCCTGCAGCCATACTCCTAACCAGGATACGGCCTGCCTCGGCTGCTCTCCAAGGGCAACCTGGACTGGAGCAGGGCAGGGCACCTGCAGCCCCACGTGTCAGCTGCTCCCACAAGGAAGGGCACAGCCCTCACTTACCGAGGTCTGGCCTCTCTTCAGCAACAGCCCCGGCAGCAGATCCGAGCTGGTGTCGCCTGCAAGGAGACGGTGGGGCTGGGGTTGGTGAGCACGTGCAGCAGGGAGGCTCCAAAAAGCCCTGCCTTAATGACCACCCATGCCCTGATAATGACTGATCCCTCTCCCGACAGGATGAGGGGACCAAAGGGCATCTCTCCACCTGCACCTTCACCTCGTGGTCACTGCTGCGCACAGCTCCGCAGCAGAATGACAAACAGATGTGTGCCTGTGAGGGAGAGCCTGAGGCTCCCCTCCCCAAGGTCAGGTGAGCACACCCAACGCCCCAAGCCCTTCCGAGCCCCAGCACCCTGATGGCAGGATGTGAGCCGCGGGCATCACTCACCGTATCCATCGGTGATCTGGGAAAGCTGGATGGGGGCATCCAGCAACACCTGGCTGCAGCGCTGGGCTTGGCCCTCGTCCCTGCGGAGAGGAGGAGGAGGGTGAGGTGCGTGAGTGGGGTGAGGGGGTGTGAGGGGACGCCGGGTGCCCTTACAGCTGCAGGGTGTTGAAGAGGCGCTGGCAGATCTCCCTGATGGCGCCGTCGTCCTTGGTGTCCTGCGACACCTCCCGCAGCAGTTCGCCCACCGCCTCCTCCAGCTCGTCCACCGACTCGAAGTCCGCCCCGCTGCCGTGCAGGATCCCTGCGGGCACACGGCGCCGGCGCTGCACACCCCGCCGCAGTCGCGACAGGTGGCACCCTCCCGGTCCCTCTACCCCACCCCTCCCCGGCCGTCTGTCGCCACAGCGGGGAGGTGTCGCGACATGCGGTGCCGCGGGAGGCCGAGCCACAGCGTGCAGCCAGGAGCCGCTCACCCGTCACGTAAGCGAAGAGCTCGCCGTCCAAGTCGGGGAACTCGGAGCGGAGGATGTCGGCGCAGGACGCCATGGCGGGGCGAGCCCGCCCCGCGGAGCCGCCGCCGCTCGAAGCCGGAAGGGACGGCGGGCGCTGCCGGGAAGGAGGCAGGCGGCCGCCATGGCGCGGGGACCGCCGGGAGATGTAGTCCGGGCCCGACTGCGCCGGCGCATCGCGGTGCCAGGAGTCGGGTTCCCGGAGCCACGTGCCAGGACAGCGGCACCGCAGGCGACCGGATCGGTCGTGACGGGCCCGAAACCCGCTCAGCCCCTGCTTGTCTTGTCGCCCCGGAAAAGAGGCTTTGGGACGACTTGGAATTTTTTTTTTTCTCAGTCTTTTAAAAAACAGAGTTTCTGCTTTTATACCACAGTCAAGACACTGCAGGTTGGGGTTTGGGTTTGAATTTTTTATCCACCGATGGGGAATGACCACTTGGACACCCTCACCTGCTCACAGACTGAAGGTGGAGGGGCTGAGCCAAGGGCCGGGTCCAGCTGCTCAGCATTTGCTGGTTCCCTCAGCTACCCCGCACAGCACCCACCTTGGCCCCCGCCACCAAAAGCCAAGTTAAGAGGGAAAATGACTTTTGAGGTTTTTTCAGGTGTGCACAAGGTAAGACGACCAAAATTCTCTTAAGCCTGGCTGGGGCACAGGAGCCTGACCTACAGGGGGCTGGGACACACTCCACCGAGTTCAGTTCATCCCAGCTGCAGTCCCAAGAAAAGCCCAGAGTATCCTTTCTCCAAGGAGCTGCAGCACTGGCACAGCTGAAACAAAAGCCTCACTTGTCCTTTTCACCTACTACCCTCCAAGCAGCCCAGGGCTGGGGAAGCAGCACAAGCAAGCCCCAAAACATTGCGGCACAGGCCCAGGGCACAGCCCAGACTCTTGAAGCACCAGTCCCAAACAGCACCGCAGGCAGCCTTCTCCATTCTACATACTTTATTAGAGTCAGAGCTGGACAAATCACAAAGTGTACAAAATGGAGACCACACTACCAGAAGCAGGATTGTGGGTTGCAGCAGCATTCCTATGGCCCAGAAGCATTTGGTAGAAGTGTGGAGAGAGCAGGCTGGGTCAGGGGGCTCTTACTGCCAACTGTATTTGAGATTCCTCAAGGACAGACTCTGTTCACATCCTGGCAGAGCTCAGCTGACCCACACTCCCTGGAACAGTGGGGCCATGTCTCCAATTTGTTCAGAAAGGACAGACTGGCTCAAGCCAGCAGTGGGTAGGGGTAAATGCTCCAAGGACCTGAAATGCTGTGCCACCTACATACACACCAGCAAGAGCCTAAACCCTCATCCTTTTTGGTCACAAACCTTCCCATAGCAGGACTCTATACTGACAACTTTGCAAGAAATAAGGTGGTGGTGAGATCTGGTGAGCCCACTACCTCCTGTGGTGGGGGCCCAACAAACTCACCACCCCAGACATCTCAGACTGGCCAGCAACATCTACCACAACAGCAACAGCTAGTACAGAAGCCAGGGTAACTTCAACTCAGATTTGTCCAGTCTATGTTTAGGTCTATTCTACGAGTACATATGCACAAGAACTTCAAAAATACTAGGATATGATGCAAGTAGTGAGACACCAACAGAAGAGGAGTTTAATGGTGGACGTTCCCTAGAAAGATCACGAGAGGATGGGAGTTAGACTAGCCCTTGCCCACCCTGGGACAGGGAGCAGGAGGCTGATTGCACCCCTGCACACGACTGGGTTCTGAACTTCATCTGCAGCGTGGGTGGTAACTGAACACAGGCAGGCGAGTCCACTCCCGGGGTGAGCCACAGGGTCTTTCAATCTGCGTCGAGGGGCCAGGCAGACGTCTCTGAATGTAGCTGAAGACCGAGGAGAGGCAGAGCATGGCTTGGAGAAGAGGGAGCCTTGCCAGCCTGCTGGGGCTAGCATCTGGTCTCGTAGATCCCACTCCTGCCGATGTACCTCACCCATTTTATCACATCGTGGTCACTGTAGTTCAGCTTTGGCTCAAAGACTTTCAGGTAACGCACCTTCAGCCCAGAGGGTGCAAATGGGACCTATGGAGAGAGGGAAAGGCAACAGAGAGCATTGGAATGGGAGCAAGATGCTCTCCATACACAAATGCCAGAGGACTCCTGGGCAATGCATCTAGGAACAGACATCAAGAGCCACTGTTCCCTTCCCTACTCCCTGAATGCATGGTGCTAGACTCCTGTGGCTCTAAGGGCAATTTTCTTCCATTAGCTTTGCCATCTGGCTGACCTCACCTGTCAGCTTGTCACAGGGGATGTTTAAACCTGCGTAACTCACATGAGGGACAGACAAGGCTTCTCCAAGGTTGGGTGCATCCTGAAAGGCAGACAGGTACCCACCTCAAAGTTCATGGAGATGGGAGGCCGAGCCCACTTCTTCTTGTCATTGGTAGGCAGCAGTTCAATCTCCGCACTGATCTGGGATTCCTTCATTCCAGCCATACGTTTTATCCTATTGGAGAAAGCCCAGAAGTGAGAAGGTGCCAGTTTATGCTCCTCTTCACTACATAATCTCAGGGCAGACAGGAGCACTAAACAGACCCTGCCTCCCCAAGGCAGGCCAGCCCCAACATGGTCACTTACTTCCAGACAATGGCATTCTCACTGGCCTTGTATTTCGCCTTCCCTTTCATGCAGATGACTTGCACTCCACTGGTATTGAGGGGTGTTGGGATCCGGACCTGGAAGGCACAGTCTGGTAAGCAGGAGCAAGGAGATTGCAGCCTGGGCACTCTGGGCAGTCTCAGATGATCTTTCCTGGACCCCTTGGGCCTTCTCTCTCCCAGCTCAGGGCCCAGAGAACATCAGCTATCACAAGGCATCCTAGGCTAGCTCTCCAGTTTCTTGCTTTGAAGTACACGTTCACAGCTCCGTAAAACACAAAAGTCAGTAAGGAACAGGGCAGAGATCTCCATGCTGCAGGACACCTGGCTAATATTGGGAAGATGAGCTCAGGAATGATGCTAGGCATTGCTGTAGGCTCTGGACAGTCCAGCCTTGCAGCAGTAAGCCTTCTCAGATGGGGACTAAGCTGCAAAGCCACCCCTAGCCTGTCTTACACAGCTCACAGCCCGCTGCCTGTCTGACATAGAATCAGACCATGCAGACAGAAGAACACGAAATTTTCACAGTGGCTGAGAAATTAAGTGAACAGTTGCTGCAGGGATGGAATGAGGCCCCTGCCGAGGCAGCTGTGCGAATGAAAACAGCTTCCACCTCCCTATCCTACAGCAGCTCCTTCTCGCAGCACAGCAGCACCACACATCTAAGAGATACCCAGTTCACTTTTTTAGCGCTGTTCAAGCGTGAAGACTCATCTGTGAGGACTCCACCACAGCAGACATAAATTAGAGGCATGATTTCCAGGCACAAGATATCACAGTTTTTTTTTTTCTCTTACCTCTATCTTCTGGGCCAGCAAGGAAGGTTTGAAATTTGATTTGATCACCACCTTCACTTCAAGCTTGGTCCGACCCACCTCCCGCACCAGTGGGATAACACGGAAGGGAAGGATAATGTCCTTCGTGGTTCGGTATCTGCAGGGATGGAAGCTACAGTGAGCTCTGAGGAGGAGTTAACTCCCTTATGCCTCAAACTGTATCACCCTCCTAAAGAGATAGCCTCTGAATATAGCAAACAGCTTAGAAACATCAGCCAGAAAGGGAAACATCCCAGAAGAAAACAGCAGTTAAGATCTGTGCTGCTGTAGGGCAGCAATGGTTTCTTGCATCTCAAGTTTTATACCTGGTTCCTGCCAACAGCCTTGTTCAAGGACACCAGTGTTAAACACTAAAAACAATAGATATAGCAAGCTCAAAAGCAAGAAAATCCATATCCAATACTATGTTTGTGGAAAACAAAACTAAACGCAGCTGGGCTTCCACATTTCTAACAGATGGATTTGTGGGACACCCTACAGATTCCACTCCGAAAAGGTGGTGGTAAGTGTGTATTTCTTAAGTGCTCAAGGGCTACAAGTGTGTCTGGGAGCAGTAGTGCAACACTACTGTAGCAGCAAGCAGATGCCAACACCAGCCTGTTCACCCCCCACCCACAGTACCTCATGAGCTCAAATTCTCCATCTGGTGGAATGAAGCTGATGCTCCTCTCAGAATCGAACTTGCTGAGCCTCACACACTGGTGGAAAGTGCAGTCATCAATGGCAATTGACTGTTTGCCGCTAAAAACATAAAACACAGTTAGAGAAGCACAAGCTGCAGCTCTGGTATCTTGGTGCAGTCAAAATCTGACCAGGCAGAAACTACTCTACAGAGCATGTTGCCATTGCAGGTGTCCAGGAAATGGGGAGGCAGGGAAAAATTAGGGGACAGCAGCCTCTTGGCTCAGACTTTCCTTGTTTCACCACCACAAAAACCGTATTTCAGGAAGCTTGTTTAAAAAATTTTCTCCCTCCTCTCCTCAAAGAGGAGAGAGCTTAGAAGAGCACCCTTCTGTCATAGCCAGCAACACAATGCTTGGGTCTGCCGCCAGCAGCACTCAGTACTGCAAAGGCAACTCTGCCAGCCCAAGTCTTCTCACAGCACAGTTCAAAGAAGAGAAAACACTTTCCTGTCCACAAAGCTATCCCACTGCCACACAGCCAGGAAATGCCAAGTTCAGAGTCTTCCTGTTCAGAAATCTCTTCACAGCTGTTCATTTCCACACCGCCAGCAGGTGGTTTGATTCTGAACCAAATTGCCCAAAACCACGATATTGTGACGTACAAGTCTGTATCTCTCCTAAAAATCTAAAGAGCTACCATCTGTCCATTTAGGTGCACCAGCCTAACTTGCCAGCACTGAACTTGTGCCAGGTAGTAATTCCTGAGAATACAGGTCCTAGCCCAGCCAAAACTCCTCAGCTACTGAGGGGGCCTAGAAGGCAGGAACAACAGAAGAGGCAGCAGTGTAGAGAAGGTGCAGCAGTGTGTCACTATGGTATCTAGGCTGCCTCAACTGCTGGAAGCAACAGGACAACCATGCCAATATGCCAAGATAGTGTGAGAACTACAGCAGGTTTAGCTGTCCTAGGAACCACCACCTACACAAAGGGGATGCAGACTGACCACAGTCTGACTGGCTATCTAGTTACGCAACCACCACTGGTGTGCTTTGTGCTTCAAAAGGAAGAGTAAGTCTTTCCTAATCTGTTGCCCAGAAGACAACCAACGTTAGCCAACTAATTTTTATTTCTTTGGAAAACAGCTGGGAAAGCCCTCTGTCCAGGACTGCTCCAGGTCTCAGGCAGCATTACTCAGGTTGGCATTGCCACAAGCTAGATACCAAAAAAAGCAACTGACAGCAGCTGTCCCTTTTGGTCACCTCGTAACTAAATGTTTCTGGAGAGTAGTATCTCCAAGCTCAAGATGCCCACTGGATAATCACAGCTAGCAAGAACCACCTACCAAGAATCCCTGTTCATCTTACTTCTGTAACTCAAAAGTTAGCATATTTACTGGCAAAGGCAGGCAGTTGGCACAGAAGCTTTGGGACAGTGTACTGACTCTTCAAGGCCTGTGCAGTTGATATTTTCACTAGAGTAAATCCTCACTGGGCCCATCAGCCATCCCAGGCTCATCCATTTTACTAGCTCAATTCAGGTACAGGAAAGATGGCATAAAGGTGACAGTGAAGCGATAGCTCTTGGCTTGGTTCTGAGAGAAAAGGCAAATAGCAGCTCAGCTCCATTTACAGGAACCATCATGGAAAGTGTCTGAGATCCAGGTTACATGCACAAGTCACACAAAGCAAGAGACAGGGGGAGAGCAGAGTGCACACAAAGCTGAAGCAGATTATCTACCTTCCCAATTCACTGGGGGTCAGCAAAAAAAACAAAAACAAAACCAACCAAACAAAAAAAAAACAAAAAACAAAAAACAAAACAAAACAAAAAAAAAAACAACCAAGAGAAATACAGATGAGTTGCAAATGGTTAGTGAGACAAAAGTGGCAGTCCCATTGCTTTTATCTCTTCACCCCAAGCAGGAAAGCTGGAGAAGGTGTTAAGAGCTGTTTTCAGCTTCAATGTGGGTACTGACTGAGGTATAGCTGGGAGGAAGGGTAACTGAACTCTCGGAAAGGATGTGCATCCTACTTAGACAGCCAGCGATCACCTGTAGCCAGCAGGAGGGGCTTCCCCAGTCTTTGTTCTACTTTGTGGGAACAGTCCAGGTAAAGTAGGCAGAGGGACTCTTCCACTATTTCTTGGGAGCACTACTAATGCTTTTATGATTAAGAAGCTCTGCACTGAGCAAAACTGCTAGAGATACAGATTCTAGGAAAATCCATCTTGGGGAAGTGTTTCCAGGTGCCAGAACTCTACACTTAAAACTATGTTTGAATCTTAATACTTCAAGAGCTGTAGAGAAGCCCTCTGTATTGAGGCCCTCAGGCTGGTAGCTTGCATGACAACTGATCTACCCAAAGTTAGCAGTACCACATGAAGGGAAGGAAAAAACCCAGCCTTTCGTCTGTCAGATCAGAAAAGCTATTAAGGGCTGCTCTTTTATCATAAGAGTCCCTGGTGGCAAGTGGTCACCAGGTCCAAACCTCTTACCTTTTCCCCGTTTCATCCGCAGTCCCTTTGCCCTGTTTTTCAATGACAATCTTGTCATTCATGCCAAACTTGCACTCTGGCATTCCACTTAGATAACTCTTCATCACCACTCTGCCAGAGACATGGGCACTCAAAACCTGACCTGGTTAGAGAAGATCACAGTTCAGAACACTTACAAGAGTCAACACTCACAAACTCTGAGCAGGAGAAGGATGCCAGCTCAACACCTGCTACTTACCCTGTGGGGACATTAAGAGATTCACACTCTCCAGCACATCAAGAAAGAGTTCATTGCGACGGTATTTGATTCCTTCACGTCTCCATCCAATCTGTCCAGTCACCTGGCTGGTGATCTGGGACTGCTCTTCCTTGGTCTGAAGAGAAGAAATGATATCTTAGACATAAATACGTTCCTCTAAATAAATTCAAAGACTAAGAAACCTTGCTCTGAATCTAAGAGCAAACATTTGCCATTTATTACACATAAATGCTTTTGTCACTTAGATATGGGTGCTGTCACACCTCACAAGATTTGGTCATTCCCTCCTCAGAACATCAAATTCTATGCCTAACCAAGAACTGGCCATAGCAACAGCAGGGAACGTTGCTCTGTTTTGTTAGCAAGTCCGTTAGGCTACCTCTTAGTGCAGGGAGGCATGGACTCCACCAATGGCATTCAAATCAAGTCTCAGACTGTCACATCAATCCATATTAAGGAGAGAAGCTTAACATGGATAAATGTAGCAGTTCACACCCCTATCCAACATGAAACCCCAGGGCCACAAGAGAGCTAATCCCCAAGGTCTGTTTCTTAGTAACTGCAGTCGTAAGAGTTACATACCAACACTACCCCAAAATGCATCAACAGCACCCAGGCTCTAAGCTCCCAAAAGCACCAAGCCTTGTGTTGAGAAGCACAGAGAGGTTTCCTACCTGATGCTAGAGGTGGGGTCCAGTCACGCAGAAAGTTGAGAAGTAGGTGTATAGTAGCAAGTGCAGTGTAGACAGGATTAACAGGCAAGCAGGTCAATAGCAAGAGAAGGGAGGAAGGGAGAAAGAGGCAGATTAGGCTTAAGGCTACCTGAGGACAGGAAAAAAGCAGGTCAGCTCTTTGTTAATTAGGTAGCTAATTAGCACAAACAAGATGAGGGGTTTTGACCTTTAGCTCCCTGCAGGAAACCCAGCACTCCAAGCACTGAAATGAATTTTCAGACTTGGCCCATTATTGACAA
Organism: Tichodroma muraria; assembly: GCA_013390105.1. Taxonomy (NCBI): domain Eukaryota; kingdom Metazoa; phylum Chordata; class Aves; order Passeriformes; family Sittidae; genus Tichodroma; species Tichodroma muraria. Next base: position 12,079 of record WAAG01037162.1, on the reverse strand, counting down.
TCCAAATGCAAGGTGGAGCAGAGGGAGAGACAGGCAAAATACCACCCTCAATAATACTTCTATGCAGAGCAGACTCATGCTGGTGTTCCTAATGCAAATCCTGGATGTCTACCATGTCACAGATGCCCAGACTATGGGAAATACCAGGCACTTTGGGTCCTGTATTAAGTGGTATCCTTGTTAATTCTGCTCTTCCACCACAACAACTGCACAAGGCACAAGTGGGTTCTCCCACAGCAGCCTTGCAGCAGCAGGCCCACAGGGTGGCAGTACATGATGAGCTCAGCTTCACACATGCTCTTGCCACAGACATGGTCAGTTCCCGAGCAAGCACAGCCACTGTCATATCATCTAAGAGACAGAGCTTTATACTCCCCTGAGAACTGCCTAGGTAAGTGCTCAGTACAGTACACAAAGTACCTCTCTTGTCTGTCCCACAAAAAAAGCATTGCCCTGTTCAATGCTTTGTTCAGGCTTTAGAGGAACTCATAGATTTGGTACCCAGTGCTCTGTCTTCCAAAGGGACATTGATCATGTGATGACATTCTCATCTCCTGCCAACAGCACCAGTACCCTGACCTTACACTTACTCTGTAAAGTAACTGGATGAATCTGGAAGCAGCTACTGAAGTTGAGACCACCAGGCAGCATGAGTACTCCCTAAGGGAGGCACTGAAGACATCTGGGTCTGGAATTTCTCAGGAGTGGGTGCTTCCCAGAGCTGGACAAGTAAGTCAGCTAAAACGGCCCAAGAATACCCTCCCAGTGCTGAGTTGCCAGCATGTAGACTAGGTTAAAGATAGCCAGCTACCAGCAGGTTTCCTGGGTTCCTCCAGCTGGTGGCAGCCCTCTGCCCACTCTAAAAATTAACACCAGCATTTTAGCACTAAAGAATATCTATGGTTTGGGGAAACACTGTAACTAAGAGTTGACCAACTCACATGCCCAGAAATGACTTGGAAGGGAAGAAAATTATAGTGTACACCTAGTTAATGAAGTTTGGACAAATGCAGATAGCATCTTAAGAGTGAGAACACTGCATGAAGCACAGCTACCTCAAGCTGTAAGAACAAGGTTTAGCCTCTGTTGGAGGAAGATATTCAAGCCAATGACTTCATCAGTTCTGCTACAGGACATCAGCACATCCTGCAGTCCTGCCATTCGAGTAGTGGGCCACTTCAAGTGCAGCGACTAGAAGTAAGACTATATTGCATACCAACACCTTTTAAAACCTGTGTGGCTTATCACTCCATTCCCAGAGCACACAGCTATTTCCTTGGCAAGCAGTGCAGCAGTTTCAGACACGATTTCAAAGAGAATAAAGCAGATCTTGCAATTTCAAGATCACCTGCCCTGGAAAGACCACTGTAGCCATACAGGGAGAGCATTCAGAGCACAGCAGCTCAGTATGTCTCCAATCTTTCATTGAGAACAAAGTCAAAAAGTCAAGTTTGTAAAGTCTGCCGTAAGTGGATTTTGCTCCTTAAATTCCTCAGGACACAGGAAAAGTGTTCCTCAGGACACTCCTTAAATTCCACAACCAAAGGAAAGCATCATCAGGAACTAAGCAAAGATAGGGAAACCCACTTGATAGACCATTCAGACCCAGATTTTGGCCCTGTGTACCTGTGTAAACTGGCTCTAAGTCAATGAGGAGCTGAAGGCTGGAAGTACCAGAGTAGAGAGCAGACAGGGAACATGGCAGGTACTGTTTCAAATGGTGCCCTTGCCATCCTGTGCCTGCAATGGATTACTTCTGTTTTTTTAACTGGGCTGCACAAAATTCCAATACTGAGCAGAAGAATGGCTTACTTGTGTAAAGCTGAAAGCCAAACCCCTCTTTGTAAGGAAAGGACTAAACCTGCTGCTCAATTAAGCACAATGCTGTGACAGTGGTTTGCACACAAACAGCACAAGAGTGTTAAAACCAACAAAAGCAAAAAAAAAGAGCAAGGGAAGGAAGTGAGGGTGGTGGTTAGTTTTAAGTTTTTCTAGGAACGGGAGCTGATTCAGCTGTCTTCAGTGCTGACTGCCCAAACTGTCAGACTGCAGAAGGCCAGAGATTTACACTAGGACTCGTGATGGGGACTCAGACCGGATGCACTCACATCTGGCCATGTTGCAAAACAATTTACTGTTCTAGAGGGAATTATGTTGCTCAGGGGCAGCTTCTCTCTCACCTCCTCTTGAAATGCAGTTAGTCTTGCTACTAGATTAAAAGTTTAAAAAGGAATTCTCAGGAAATCAGTGCTGATGAACTGAGTTGAAACAGAGCCTCCAGAGACTGACCTCTGCTAACCTGAACAAGAACAGTCCCCATGCAGGCTCTTGTTTAGCCCCTTTGCTTCTGTTTGTACCTGAGGCTGAAGCTTTACTCTGCCATAGACTCCCAGCTTTTTTTTCCTGACTCATTGCTATGCAGGGGAGAGGACTAACTTTTTAGGCTAAGTCCTCATTATTGACTTGCACAGCTGTGTCAGATGGACAAAGTGGACAATATTCTTTGGAGACATGAGAAAGAGACTATGAGTTTCCTTTGAATTCAGAGATTAAGCATGAGCTTATGAGACAGGAAACCTAATTTTGAGGGTTGTACCTGGAGTAGGATTAGAACTAGTTTAAACACATTCCCCAAACCAGTCCAACTAACCATCTTTTCCTCAACACTTCCTTTATCTTCTAACTCCATGTAAACTTTGTTGCAAGGTTTAATACTGTGCTAAAAGCACAGCAGAGATTCTCACCTCTAACCTAAAAAAACTCAGCTGCCTGTACCAACACTGACCTGCAAGGATGTTACAGGCAGAGACAGAGCAACATGAGCTTCCTGACTTAAGAGCAAGATTCACAAGGCTGAAGAATACTTCATTATAAGGCAGGCATGAAATCCTGACAGCTCTGGTGGAGCATAGACCTGCTCAGTGAGATTCACATGCAAAAGAGCTACTTCTGGTTCAGCAGGTAGATTTGTTTATCCTCTCAGAAGCTAACAGAGCAGAGCCTGAAGCCAGCAATCATATTTACATGCAAGGTACTGACATTATCCTAGCTCTGGGCTCTTCCTCCTGCATCTTAACGTGTGCCAGGGAACATGAGGTAACACAGTGCTGTGATACCTAGAACAAGGTGCCACTGAGATACACCCCTGCCAGGGTGCTCTCAATCTATTCAGGCACCTTCCTTCCTTACGGGTCAAATGGTTAGATGGTAATTAAGACCATACTCTCTTGAACAGGCTTAGCAAAAATTAACCATCAGAGCAGTGCTGTACCCCAAATTCCTCTGATTACCTGACTCTTGATGCCTTGCTGAGTGATGAAAGTCTTCAGGGCCCCTGTTTCAGAGTTCTGAGGATAGCCAAAGTCCAGGATTTCTACAGAAGGGTAAAAGGTTAGTTCAGAGCTACAAGGTATAAACACATCAACTAGGCTAACTGTTCCTATAAGGAGAGAGGCAACTAGTGCACAGATACTGCTCACACATTGAATTTCTGGGTAAGTTGCTGTAGCATTCCTTACCAAGAGGAAAGAATCATTCTTGCTACACTGAGTTCCTGGAGCAATACTTTGGAGACAAGGGGTGATGGAAAGCTGCGCAAGTGATAAATTTGCTAGTTTTTAAACACAACCACACCTCAGGACTAAGTATCAACTAACCTAGCCATCTGCACAGGGCACACTGAGGAGTTTTTCCAAAAACATCCAAGGGACAACAGAGAGTTTATACAACACCACAGCAATATTATCTTTACAGGTTTTTTTTTTTTAAGTTTTGTTCTTATGAAGATGTAATAAAACCCAAAACCTAGAACAGCTGAGTAGTGGCACTGCAGTGGCTGAGTGTAGGAGGGAAACAGATGTTAACTACATACAGTGCACAAGTACACACCTACTCCCCTCAAAGAGGAAGGGAACAATCCACAAGAGATTTAGAGGGGAAAGAAGACCACTAACATGATAATGAGCAATACCACACTGGAAGGTTTGATCTCACTGTGCCTGAAAAGAGACAGCAGTGACTGACCAAAGCAGAGAACAGGCAGTCTCTTGGTCTGCCCTGAGGGAACAGGGAAAACATCAGTCACTGTGACCCTTGGCTAAGAATCCCAAGACACACATGTGTGGTGCCTTTTCTGGAAAGCAAATTGAAACGTAACTCACACAAAGTGCTCATGGTATGTGAAACAGGGGCAGCTCAAGGGCAATCTCCACAAGAAGGCTGATACCACAAGCAGCTGAAGGGACATTATTATTAATCTGTGGTGAAATTTGGAGCTGTATCAGTGGGGGAGGTAGGGCTGGCACAGAGCACGTTGGGTTTTATTGATTTCCTTCTGTTCAGAATTGAGCCCAAAAGGCAACTTATCAGGGGCAATCAACTTAAGCCTGGGGTGACTGCTTCCATACACTGCTAGAGCCACCTGGGCAGCAGCTGGCTTTAGAGGTGCTACTGACAGTCCTCTTTATATACCTCAGGGTAAGAAAAACCTGACATCTACACAGGATCCCCTCAGAAGCTGAGCTCCAGTACCATCTGCCTCAGTTGTACAAGTGCACAGCTCCCAACATTTCAGGGAAGCGAATCAGCACAAGGCTATAGGCTTGAGGTACCATTCACATATGCAGTACAGGTGGCATTAGAAAGCCAAACAAGTAATTTTGAACTCTGCCACACATGTTAAGGATTCAAGGATTATTACTACATCATACTAAGCTAAGGATTTCAGAATGACCAAGTGCAATAGGCCACAGTATATAAGGGCAACATCTCACCATCCAGCAGCTCATAGATCAGCACGAAGTTGTTCTTTATGTTCTCTTCACTGATCTTCCCAAAGTAGGCAGTCATCACGTCACACATCTTGTAAAGAAACTCGAATACCATGGCAGCATTGACATTCTGCTTGGTGACAGCAGCCAGCCAGATGTTGGAGCGCTTGACATGGAAGAAACTCGTGCGGGCGATGTTGGTGACAGGCGAGCGCACCTGCTGCCGTGCGTGGATGACATTGACGCGGAAGGCGTCCACGGCATTGCGCCTACGAAAGCACCACCAAAGACAAGTCAGCACGGTGAATGTGAAACCAGCTGGCTGCACAGTTCTGCTTATGCCATTACGGTCACACACTGAACTACACACACCGAGCTCACCTAGGGAGGGGTGCCTGGGGATGTCTCTAAGAGGGACAAGTGAAGGCTCTGAGCAGAGTTAGACACTAAATTCTGCACAAGTTCAAGGAGAGAGAGTGCTACTGGTCTCTAGGGAGCTTTGGACTACAGTGTAACTGTAGTCAGAAGGAGATGCAAACCTCCATCTGGAATAAGATGGCAAAGAAACTTTCCCTTCAATTAATTTTGACAGCACTCCCAGTTCATTGTCATAGCTGGAAACAAACATATGAGCAACATATGGCTCAAAGAGTCCAGTTTTGACCAAACACTTAATTACTGTCTATTCTGCGTGCCCAGGCCTTCACACCCTTGCCCCAAAGCAAGCTGTAGTCTCCCAAGATACGTGTCAATGGCAGTTGCTCCCAGACATACAACCAAGGGAAAAACAGCAAAATTTGCCTGGGCCACCCAAGAGATGTCAGTGCCCAGGTACAGTCCAGAAAGGAGCTGTAGTTCTCAGATCCATGTCCCCCACACCTTGGAGGGAAGGCTCAAAGCAGCAGGAGGATTAGGATCACCGCTGGCTTTCCAGTTACACGTCACTTCAAGACTGCTCTGCTTCAGAACAGGTGTCTTGCACCCGGACTCAGAGTCCCCACAGTGCAACATGTCAGCAGTACTGCATGGTCCAGGACCATGTACAGTCAAAGATTCTGCCCAGTGCTGAAAAAGTGCTGTGCAAGTTGCCCATATGTGCTGCCCTCTTTGATCCAAACTGTCTGTACACTAGCAACAGGGGAAAAAACCCTCCTTGTTACACAAGGATTCCAAGTGACACTCTGGATGCCAGCTCTTGCATACTGGTCTCCTTATCCTGTAACTACAAGTCAGAATAAACTTCCCAAATTAAGTCCACCAATCCTGAGAATACAGGAAGGAAGCCTAAGTGCTTCATATGACAAGACCAAAACTTAAAGCAACAGTCTACACACAAAGCCAAGACTCATTTAGTCGTGCTTTATTACTCATTATTCTCAGACACTCTGTAGAACAGGGGGTCTGACTGCAGCATCAAGGCCATGGTACTGATTATGCAGAAACATGTTTGAGAGCAGACAGTAATATCATCCTTGCAAGCAAGGATACAGGCATACAAATGCTTGTAAGCACTGAGGGTTCTCAACAATCCAACACACAGTTCCAAGTTAGAAAACAAAGGATATTCAAAAGAACATATGCTACCACAGCAGGTGTTTGCTCCTTGAAGGTCTGGGGACATACGTAGAAGTTTCATCAGTAAACACTCTCCCCCATAAGCAAAATTCTGACTTTTGAATACTGCTCAGGTTTTATTACTCCAGAAAGTTTGCAAGTTGGAGTTAAATTAATATCTCATTTCTACTTTAGTTTTTCCATAAGAAAGTAATTTAATCTACTATAAAATAACAGTATCTAAAAGTCCAAATCCTCCCCTGCAGTAAAGGGGAAAAGGAAAGTTCAAGGAAACTTGCAAGGAAAGTTCAGTTTGTTCTAGAGCATTAGCCCTCCCAGTCTCAAGTTCTAACCCACTAAAAGTAGCACCAGAACCAGTCACCAGACTGGTGCACACTAAAGGAGAAGCTTCAGGTCAGGGAGGCTTTTCTAGCACACCAGGTGCCCACTGTGCAGTGCCAGTCGTGGCCTACCACGCGTCTCTTACCTATTGCTACAGCAGCCAATGAGATGGGATGGACAGAAATGGCGCCAGCGGAGAAAGGAGGAGTGACAGCAACAAGAGAAAGGGTTAGAAACACACACACAAGGCACAATGAATCCAAAGAGATAAGAAGAGACCAAACAGCACCCCCTCCCCCTGCTCCTTGGCACAAAAAGCCAAGGTGGTATTGGATGTACAGTAACAAGCTACAGCAGCAATGAAGCCCTTGCAAGGTACAACACTGACATGCCATGGTCAGGCTGTCAGCATGGACACATTTGTGTTTGGCTGAACTTTAGGGCTAACTGGGCATTTAGTAGGTGAGCTGCACTTGTATCACAACAATGATACCCAGTCTGCTCTGCTAATATAGGTAGCAGGCCTTGGTGTGGAAAAAACCCTCAATCAGAGGCATCACCTGGGGACCACAGAGTATCAGGTATCTTCTTCCCAGCCTGCCTCAGGACAGGGCTACTAGTCTGGGTGGGAATTTCTATGACAGTACTTCACATTTGAAGGTGTTTGGGTTGATGCTTTCTGGTTTGGTCCAGCCAACAGGAAATACAGCAAGTTTGATAGAGCTGGAGCACATCTGGAGAGATAGGGCACATCCTGCAGATTCAGACACTGCTCTATCCAGCTTGCACTTTTTCCTTAAGGAACAAGAGCCACAAAGCTGACGTGATGTATTAGAAGCTCAGAAACCAAACACCTATTACATTTAAAGTGCATGCAGTTTGTCAAGTAAGCTGCTCAGGTTCAAATAGCTTAAGTTTTATTACACAGCTGCATTCTTAAATGCAGATAGGTTCCCCAACGACTAAGTCACTGAAGAACAAGGCACTCGAAAATTGCAGCAGAACCCTCCATGGTATCCTGAATTATATGCAAGGCATTTTGCCTTTTTTTTTAATAAGGCTGCTTATACATGCAGCTAGCTGCTATATGGACAGATGCGCTACATGCACCAAAGCCATTCTAAGTTGCAAGCAAATAAAGTTCAAGTTTTGTGGTACTTCTGCCTTTAACAAAGTCAAAAGAAGGATATATTTGTTGTTCATCATATTGGTCATTATATCTGAGCTAGTATGTGCTTTTTAAGGCCCTTAAGCTGTGCAAGGGGAAGTGTTTTCAGAACCACAGATGACGTTTAATATCTCCCAGCTCAGAAACTGAAGCCTCAGAATGCCAAAGGCAATGGCCAAAACTAAAGGAGTCTTATGGGTCAATCACTCATGAAGACAGGGAGCAGTTATGCTCGTTTCCTATTCAACTACCTCCTAACAAGCAGGGTGGGTTCAGCCCTCAGCACTTCAGAACTACTGCTTAGGAACTAAGAACCATATAGTATGTTAGAAGCCTATCACTCAGCTGTTTGGTTAGAGACAGAACTCCTACAGAGTTGAGCACAGGCTACAGTATCATGGCTATTCCTTCCTTTACCTCCCACTGAGGGTTAGGATATTAAAAATTTTAAGTAGAGCTGGCATTAATGCTAATGTTCTGACTAGGAAATGGAAAGACTCTCAGTTTCTTGATTATACCACAAGATGAGATATAGCCATTTTATAGTAACTTTTTCTGTAAGGCTACATGTTTAAAAAAATCCAAACCAGCACTGAAGGCCTGTTTCAGATGAAATCCAGGACCCTGGGGAGCAAGTTTGGTTAACAGCCAACATCAGCTCCACCTAAGTCACAAGACTGACACTTTCACATGAACTGAATGGATCATTTCACTGAAAGGAACATCAGCTCAAGTCCTACAGAAAACACAGGAATATCCTGGCACTCTGCCAAATGAAAAGTTTAGATAGGATCAGGCAGGAAATCCCATTTTCTAGCTTTGTCTGGCCAGCCAGCAGGAAGTACTTTATCACGTACTGAACATAAGGCACTCTGTAAGCAAAATGAGCCAAGATAAAAAGCAATAGAAGATCATATTAAAAATACCTACTTTGCTCCCCAGTTTGCATCTCCACAGCTATAATGCCATTTAAATCAAAAGGCCATGCTGAATAAACATCAGTTTGAGAACTATCTTGTAAGTGTTTCAAGTTTGCAAACCACAAAAAAAACATTTTTGCCAGAAACTGAAGTGAAAGTGTTCCTAGCCCCCACCTGAAATACTCTCCAAAGTCACCTATAATCCAGAGTGGCTTGGCTTAGTCA
>WAAG01037161.1:67420-87727 GCA_013390105.1 Tichodroma muraria | reverse complement strand
GGGGGGGGGGATTCCTGTGGGAAACGTGGCCAAGCGTGGGAAAGGAGGGAAGCAAGCAGTGCCTGCTTGGATGTTTGTGCAGACCGGAGTGTCACTGCCTGTCCGTGCCCCTGGAGCAAGACAAGCCCCTGGCTGAGGGAGATGTGATGTGACCGTCTCCACCGTCAGGAGCTGTGGAACTCCCTGCAGCTGAGGGAATTCTCCTTGCTGGTGGGGACAGACCACCCATGGAGAGAAACAGAGAACCGGGAAAATGAAACTCAGAGTCACCAAGGACACAGACACCAAACAGCACAGCAGGGCACAGCACCAGGCACCCTTGGGTGGACCATGGGTCAGTGGGTGCTGTCCCTCCTGGGATGGGGGTTTTGCAGGATTCGAGACCATTCTGACTAAAATCAGACTGTCCTGCCCAGCTGCCAGAGCTTTGTGTCCTTTCAGACCTGAGCAAAGCCACCAGCTCTGCATCCCCCCTGCGGACAGGGACCGACAGCCCAGCCCAGCCCAGCTGCTGGGGGACAGGGGCAGCAGGAGGGGAGTTCAGGGATTCTGGGGTTCAGGGTTGTCCTGGCTGTCCTGGAAGCCCCAAGGAAAGCCACCCATTGTCTAAAGTCTGCCCCAGGCAGTGCTGGCAGCCTCAGGAAAGGGCCCTGGGCCGAAGAAGAGGGCCTGGTTCCTATTCCCAAGGGATCACCATCCCACCAGCCTGGGCTGCACAAGCAGTTCCCTGCTTTGGCCATGGTCCCCAGCTCTCTGGGGTGGGCAAAGGCCCTGGAATGTCTTCTCTCTCCAGCTGAGCCAGCATTTCTGGCTTCTCCAGGGGAATGACATTTCCCTCCCTTCACCCGAGAAGCCTCGGGATGCAGCTCCCTGCACTGCCACAAACAGGCCAGGACCCAGCTCATGGCTTTGGGTCTCAGGGAGACTGGCAGTCACCCCTCGGTGCAGGGGTGGGCATGGGGCTCAGCCCTGCCTCTGCCACCCTGGACTGGATGGAACTGGGTGTTCCTGGATGAGCCTTGAGCCAAGATTCATCTTCACAGAGAGGGGAAAAAAATAAAATAAAATAAAACTTTGCTTTCCATGTCCAAACACAGCAGATTCAGCTTTTCCTGCTCCACACATCCACGAGTCTGGCATGGTATGTCCAAAACCAGCAACTGCTCATAACAAGTGCAGTTTCCAGCCAATGTCAGCTCAAGCCCCAGTGATGGGACTGAACTCCAAGATTAACCCCACCTGGGTGGCCTTCTGCAAGTCCAGAAGGGAATTGGCCCACACTGCATCAAAAGGAAGAGAGGATTAGAATATTACTCCTGTGGAAATCTGTCCCAAGGGAGTTCAGAGAAAGGCACAAGACTGAGACCAGTTGTGAAGAAGAGCCTAAAATAATGTCAAGAGACAGGACAAATGGTGTGAAGTAAAGACACCTGATCTGACTGCCCCCTGAAGAAAAGCTAAAAGGTGACCTGATAACAGCCCTGGAGCACTTCCAGGGGAGGAAACCAGTGGCCACTCAAAGGCTCTTTAATCTAGCAAAAGATGGGAAAGCAAGACCCAGGTTCCAGCCAGGGAATTCAGTTCAGGGAAAGTCACAGTGATCAATCACAGCCACAAAGGCTGGGGGGGAGCAGCAGCTGCTCCATCAGCCAGCGCCTTCCAAGCCATTGTCCAAAATCCAGCCTGCACTCCTGCATCAGTTGCCGTAACTGTGCCTGCTGAGCCCCATTCCTGGCCCTGCTCATGAGCTTTATCAATGGGAACCAGGCAGCCCTGCCCTCCCAGACAGCGTTTGCTGATGCACAGCCCTGGCACAGAGGCAGGGGAGGCTCTGGGCCTGCGTTTGTAAGAGTTTTCACATTCTCCCTTGGCACAGAATCACAGAATTATGGGACAGTTTGGGTGGGAAGGGACCTTAAAGTTCTTCCAGTGCCACCTCCTGCCATGGGCAGGGACACCTCCCACTGTCCCAGGCTGCTCCAAGCCCCAATGTCCAACCTGGCCTTGGACACTTCCAGGGATCCAGGGGCAGCCGCAACTGCCCTGGGCACCCTGTGCCAGGGCCTGCCCACCCTCCCAGGGAACAATTCCTTCCCAATATCCCATCTCTCCCTGCCCTCTGGCAGTTCAAATCCATTGCCCTTTGTTCTGTCACTCCACTGGGACACTCCAGTGCTGACCCCCTGCTCCATCCCTCTTCCAGCAGAGCTCCTCAGGAGTGATGAGAGGTTGCAGCAGCCAGGCCCAGGCTGGACCCAGCACCTGCAGCTCCCTCATCAGAGGTCCCTGCTCTGGGTCCTCCAGGGGATGTGACAGCCTGTTTCTATTCCAGCCTGTGCCTGACACCCCAAAACTGCCCCTTTCCAGGTGGGACTCCCAGAATTCATGATCCCTCTCATTCCTAAAAGCCGCGGCAGGGCAGGCAGCAAAACCCAGCCCTGCTCACAGCTCCTTCCGCAGTGATGGGACAAGGGCCCTGCTCAGGCTTGATGCCTTCTCCACTGCCAGGCTTCCAGGATTTTGCTGGAATTCCAGGGCAGCCAGTGGAGAGTGACCCCGGGCGTGGGCAGCCGTGGACCAAAGGGGCCCTGCACCACCCTCCCGAGCACACAGAGCACCGAGTTCCCCGGCCAGTTTGCCCCGGGCCAGCTTTGCCCCGGGCCATTCGTTGCCGAGCCGAGCACGATCGCGTTGCGCCTGGTTTCGCAGCCTCTCGCGGGGCTCCATCACCCGCGGAGCTGTCGCGACACCTTTCAGCTCCACGACACCTTTCAGCTCGGTGCCATCTGCGGTGCCGCCACCGCTCGTTAATGAAGCTGTTAAGGAGAGCGCGCATTTCCGAGCGCATCCCCCTGCCCACAGCCCCCGGGCAGTCGCTGCTCCTTGTGACAGAGCTTCTGAACTCATCCTGAGACAAAAATTCCCTGAGAATCTGCTCCAGATGTTTTGGAAATCTCCACCTTGCCCGGTCTCTTCATTTTGCGATTCCAGTCCCACGGGTGGAGCCAGAGGAGGGGCTTTTGGCAGGGCCTTTAGAAGGGGACACACTGAGGGATCACATCTCTTTTGGCAGCGCTCCCCAGACAAGCACCTCAACACAGTTCGCTTCATTTGCCTGGTTTCCTGAACATCAATTCCAAAATGGATCCCGTGGCTGTGTTTTTATTGGTGCAAAGCCTGCTTGGGAAGCGCAGCGAGAGATGCTCCCACGTTTGCAAAGCAGCCGAGATCATATTTCCATGGAAAAACTTCAGAGTTATTTTTGTTCTTCCTTTGGAAATCTGGGGCGGGGAGAAGAGGGGCTAACACTGGAATCTCCCAAAGAATACAAATGCTGGGTTTTCAGCGTCTCTCCTGAACAGTAATCCCGTTTTCTTAGCAGGATTAATTCCTGATAATCCTGGAGTCAAGTTTGCCCTTGGATCAGCTCTTTGCTCAGCCCTTGTTCCCGAGTTTGGCAGGGTCAGAGATGCCGTGCCATGAGGTGTCCCTGCAGCAGGACAGGTCCCTGGATGCCAGAGCTCTTTTTCTCCACTTATCCCACGTCTCCCAGAGCTGCTCTCCAGGGAAGGGGTCCATTCCTGCTGGGAGGAGCACACACCTGGGCTCCAGTCCCACTGGGCTGCAGACTCCGTGCTTCTCTCTCCCACAAAATTCCTGGGAGGAGGCTCCAGTTCCAGAACTGGACCAAAGGAGCAGTGCCCGGCAGGCTCAGGGAATGATGGCCCCGTTTGTATTCCCAGGGCAGCTCCCTATTTCAAGGACATGGCTCTGCCTTCCCACCCCCAGGAATCACTCAGGGAATTTGGGCCTTGGCTTCAGCAGTGGCTTCCCCAGAAGAGCTGAAAGCTCCACTGCAGGAAATGTCCCCTGGGACTTCGTGCCACCATACACGTTTGTCACGGAGCAGCTCCATGCTCAGAACCAGCTGGGACACAGCTGCCTTGGGCCAGCAGGTCCCAGTTTTCCCTCATTCCCTGGTCCACCAGGGGTGGGAGTTGGCACCAGGCTCTCACTGCTGCCCTGGGCCACCCTGAGTGCCCTGCCAGACCAGCATCACCTTTTCCTGCCCAGCCCCGCAGGGTGTCTCCATCAGGGAAAGTTCATCACCTCCACCTGAGCACAGCCAAGTGACAGGGCATGTAAAAACGCACCTGGGGCTGAGGAACCACCCTGGCTCCCTGCTGGGTGAGCAGGGAAGGGGATCCTGCTGTTTTCTCCAGGGCTCTGCAGGATTAAGGACTGGCCGTGGTCAGCTCGGATTCCCGGTGGGGGGGAGCTCCAGGACACAACCAGAGAGGATCTCTGTGCCTGGAGAGGGAAGGTGAATTCACAGCTCAGCAGAACACAGCAGCATCCAACTGACTGGAGCACATCTTCTGTTTGTCAAAATAAAATGTAGATGCTTAATAATTAATCAGCTCATATGCAAAATAGGTATCATAGCAGAAGGGGGGAGGGGGGAACGCATTGTTCCTTTAGTATAAATATTTAACATGATACAGAACAGCATGAATTTTTAAAGACAAGTTTTTGTAACTGCTGAGGCTCTGTTAAAGAAGCAGAACATCTTCAGTGCCAACTTCTCGAGTGGGCACAGCCATTTCTACACAGGGACTGCAGAGAAGGAGGAGGAGGAGGAAGGACAGGGGAGCCTGGGCCCCAGGAACAGCAGATTTTCAACCCCCCCTCCTCCTACAGCCACAGCGAAGCAGCTCTGAAAGTGCAGCTCCAGCTGGAGGGGGCGGCTGGATGGGAAAGGGCTCAGCCTGCTCTGGTGGGTCTTTGAAGAAATCCAAGGAATTCCTGCTGATTTCAGGTTTTTCAGGATTTCAGTGAGAGCGAAGGCTCAGGGAGCAGAGATGCTCCAGCCATTTCTGCTTTCTGGGATGTGAGGAAGGTTTGTGCTCTACCCTGTGCGGGGTGGGTGCAGCACCCCGTGCCTGGGACCCTGCCTACACCCGCCCATGCTCTCACCTTTCCCTCTCCCCATTCCTGCCAGTGCCTCTGCACCATGAGCTGCTCCAGGCCCTGCCTGCAGCATCGGGAATGAGTCAGAAAGGGATTTATCCTACAGGGAATGCAGCCTGCTCCAGCCCAGCTCAGTCCCCACAGCTCTCCAGCCCCAGCACTCCCAGCACCAAACCCTGCAGAGCCATTTCCAGCCCTGGGCTGCTCCAGGCTCACCCAGCTGCTCCCAGTGTGATTCTGCTGAGGTATCCAGCAGCTGCTGGAATCCCCCCCCAGCCCAGCAGCAGCTGCTGGGAACCCCAGCTCCCAGAGGAACTCCAGGGAGCCCCACCTGCTGCCTGCTGGATTCCCCCAGAACCCTGATGGTTCCAGCCACCCGCAGCTTAGCTCTCCTGCCTGGGCACCTCCCCAGCCAGGGCAGCCCCTGGGCCATCCCTCTGTAGGGGGGACAATAGGGCACAGCACCACGGCGCGAGGAGAGCACAGAGATCACCCCCACAGCTCCATCCCCACCCTCCCAAGGGCTCTGGGCTGCTCAGAGGAGCTTTGGGAACGGGAAGTGAAAGAGGAGCCAATCTGCCCCTTCAGCTTTCTGCCTGTCCCACCAGCCAAGGGACACTGAGGGCATTGCCACGGGCAGGAGCAGCAGGAGGTGACACGGCCTGAAGGGACACCTTGGGGCAGGTCCCAGGGCCAGGAGGCAGAGAGAGCCCGGGAGCTGCAGCACCAGCTCTGGGTACGAGCAGGGAGGGACAGGAAGGACAAACTGCCCCTGGTGGGGGCAGGAGCATGGGGAGGGTGTGGGCATGGACAGGGCACTGCACTAAGGTCCTGCAGGAAGGGCACAGAGGATGCCCTTTGAGTGGGTTGAGCTTTTGGGAAATCTCCCCTTCTTAAATGTCCCATTCACTGCCAGAAGCCAAAGGGCTTCGGATCCCTCTCCCAGCTTCCTCCCAGCACAGGCTCGGCACTTTGGGCAGTGTGGGGTAGTGGCAGGATTGTCCCTTCCCTGCTGCTGAGGTGAAGGATTTAAAGCAGTGGCACTGGTGAGTGTTCCCACAGCTGCCCCTGCTCCCAGAGACTGCAGGGTGTCCCCCCAGGAGACAGGCCACAGGAAAGCTATTACACTGCGCTTGATATATACCTCCCATAAATCCAGGGCCCATAAATTAGGGTAACCTTCTGCTTTAAGAGCTGTCTGAGTCTGCAAAGACATCCCAAAGTCAGGCACATCCTCACTGGAGACATGGGAACTCTGTCCTCACTTCCCTTGGGAGCACGGCCCTGGGACAAGGGACAAACACCCCCAGCCTGGTGGGCAGAGGAGCTGTGCCAACAGCTCAGGGCCTGGGGAACCCCCCAATTTCTGACCCCAGAGGGGACCAGGGCTGGTGTCTGAGCTATTCCTGGTGTCCCTAGGGCCTGCCATCCCTCGGGAAGCAGCTCCTCTGTCCCTGTGCCCCTGGCTTGGTCTCACTGAGTGCACAGAACTAGCTCTGAGTCCGCGCTGACCTCTCAGAGGTCATGAAAAGGATGCAGCACTTCCCTCCTCCTCTCTGGAAGCAACTCACCCTGCAATGACACTGGCAAGAGCAGAGGCAGCGCTGGGCCAGCACAGACCCTCTTCTCCTCCTCCTCCTCCTCCACCAGAGCTGAGTGGTCACTGTGGCCTCGTGCCGTGTCCAAGCTCAGGATCCAGCCTCAGGCTGACCCTCACTGCACCAAGGCCACCTGGGCTCCCTCCGCCCTGTGCCATCCTCCCTTCCAGCCCACATCCCAAATACTGTCCCAGGCTGTGCTGAGAGCCCCAGGGATGAGAGCAGCACCAATGGAAACAGACCCAAACTGGGATTTACCCTCCTGGATCCAGCTCCAGGCTGATGGTGGGAATAACAACCCTGACCACAGCCCCAGGGGAACAGGACCCACTAGTCCCCCTCTGCCCTGAGGCAGCTGAAACCCCTCACAGAGTTACAGCCATTCCACTTCCATCTCATTCCTTCCCACTCTTCTCTTGCCCCTCCTTGGGAATTTCTCCTGCCCAAGCAATTAGTCCTAGAATCATGGATTTTGGGTTGGAAGGGACCTTAAATTTTCCGACCCCCCTGCCAAGGACAGGGACACCTTCCACTATCCCGGGCTGCAGGAGTTGGGAGGTGGCCGCCAGGAGCATGAGGACATTGCCATGAGGCAGCACTTGCCAGCCATGATCCAGCTTTGATCCCTGAGAAAATCGTGCTTTCCCAGAGCCAGGATCGTGCAGGAGCTCCAAACACAGGAGAGCACATCCAGGGATGAGGGAGCAGACGCCCATTACCATGGGCTGCCAGAAGCTCACAGGGTCCAAGGCAGTCCTGCCCAGATCCCTGTGGGACCAACCCCTTCCATTCCCAGGCTGTGAGGAAGTGGCACCAGGGGTGCAGGGGCAGGCCCCAGACGAGGAGCACCCTGGTGTGAACCACTGCGTGTCCCAGCCTGGCCCTGGAGCTGGCACCCAGCCTGGCAGCATTTCCCACACACCAACACTCAACATTCAAAGCTGGAGCTAAATAGGATCAGCTTCCCAACAGAAAACAACCCCAGACCCAGCCTGCTCATGTGCTCCGAGATGAGGAATCTAATAAAGTCATCGAGGTGAGTTTGGGCTGGGCACCATTATTCTGCCCCAATTTGAGCCGTCAGCCCCTTGTAAAACATGACATATGGCCCTGAAAATTCATCTTGGGCACCAAACTGGATTTATTCTGCTGTAAAAAAGAAAGAGACAGTGAACAGTGGCCCAGGGACCTCCACACCACTGCAAACACTCCCGCACTGATCTCAGCAAACAATTTATTTGATTCCCCGCCGCCGCCATCCGTCTCCGCTCCATCCATTGCCTGACCAGGCTGGCAGCAGCAGATGAGTTTTAAAGGTCACCACTTAATGATGTTAAGGAGCCGTCCTCCCTCCCAGATAAAATACAGATCAATCTGTAATATTTCTGATGGGGCTCTGCTTGTGGAGAAGATACAGGGGGATTCTGTTCTCCTTTATGTTTCCTGTGAACTCAAAGCCTTTGCCGACACCAGGCTGGGGCCAGACCCAGCTGGAAGTGGCACATCCCGGGGGCAGGGAGCAGGCAGGAGGGGGATGCAGAGTTGGGATTGCTCTGCAGCATAAAGTGCTGTTACATCCTTGCATAATTTAATGTATAAAACTTTGTCTCTTGCCTCTCCTGTCACCTGTAGGGAATCAGAACAGCTGGAGCAGCTCTGGACCTGCCTTTGCTCTTGATTTGCATGCTCTGGGTGCCCAGAAGGAGCTCACACCCAGCTCAGAGGTGCTGCTGCTGCAGCTGCTCCGTGCTCAGCAGCCCTGGAGCATGACCTCCCACAGGGATTTGGGATGTCCGGGATGCTGAGCAGGCTCAGGGACAGGGACAGCAGCATCCTCCCCCACCCCCCACCCCGAGTGTGGCATCCCAGGGCCTTTCTGTCACTGAGACGGGGCTGGGCTCCAAAATGTCCCCCAGTGAGGCTCCCTGGGGACCACTCTGGCTAGACCTTCCCAAACCTTTGCTGAGCCATTTCTGGCTGCTCCCAAAGCACAGCAGCCACCAAAGGTTTGTGCAACAGCTCTGGCTCCCTAGAGCCAATCCCTGCTGTGAGGAGAGCCAGCAGCATCCCGGGGGATGCCCAGGACAGCCCTCCCATAGCCCAGCCCTGGCACCTCGATCTCCTGGCGCTGAAACGGCTCCTGGGCCTCTCTCTGGAGAGCATCACACGCACTGTCCCGCCCACCCCTCCCCAGCCGGGCTCCCAGGCAGAGATTCCCCCTCCTGAGCAGCCTGAGAAAAAGGTAAATACTCTGAATCCACAGTCCTCAAACTGAAGCAAACGTCTCCATTCGGTATTGCACTGAAGAGGATTTAATTTGCTTTTGGCTCTGCCTCTGCCTGAGGATGGGGTTTATAATTTATTCAGCAGCCAGAGCATTTCCGAGTCTGTCAGAAGTTCCTCACAAAGAAAGCCACGAGAGGGGGGATGTGCAGCAGAATTTTATTTATATTTTAATTTATTTTAAACAAAGCAAGCGGGGTCAGCTCTGAATTTCTAAAGCATCTGCGAGGTGTGCAGACTTTTAAAGCTCTCCTGAGAGAGCACTCACATCTTTTTTTCTTCCATCCTGGCTTGTTGTGCTCTGCAAAGTCGATCCCTTAAACTTTGTTTTGCAAACAAACCGACACAAACCTGCCTGCCTTGCTCACCGAGCAGCCAGGCTCCAACCCCCCGTGGTTCCTTTAGTAAAAACAAAGAGCAAATTAACACTCCAGACCTCTCTTTATTCTCAAGCAATTCCACAGGAAAACAATTTAGCTTTTACTAATCGAGGCCAGGAGTTTAAAGCAGCCTGGGCTGTGCACAGCAAACAAAAACGGGTCAGATTTTTGCCTCTTTTCCCTCGGGCTGGGTTTCAGAGGAGCCCCCAGAGGCTGATGCTGCTCCAGCTGAGGCTGCAAGATGCTGTATCAGAGAGGGCTGGAAAGGTCCTGAGCCTCAGAGGGCTCTGTGGATGCCCCAGGGAGGGTGGGATGTGTGGCACAGCCTCCTGAACCCCTTGCTCCCCATGTCCTTGGTTCCCAGAACTCCCAGAGCCACCCCGGGGATGCAGCCCAACCTCCAAGCTCCACCTTCCTCCTGCCCCAGCAGAGGCAAAAACGAGAGAGAGCATTTTGAGGATGCCTTAATTCAGGGATACCCCAGAAGGGATTTCCCAGGAGTACCTGGCAGGGCCATGGGATTATCACTGCAGTCTCGGACCTGTTTGGGATGCAGCTGAGCTCGGTTTAAACTCCCCAGTCACTGTCAGGGGCTCCCTGTTGGACCCATCAGCAGTGACTGGGGGCAGGGGGATTCTGCCCCTCTGCCCCCCTCAGGTGAGACCCTCCCCCAGCCCTGGGACCCAGCCAGGGAGGACCTGGAGCTGCTGGAGAGAGTCCAGACAAGGCCACGGAGATGCTCCAAGGGCTGGAGCCCCTCTGCTCTGGAGCCAGGCTGGGAGAGCTGGGGGTGTTCACCTGGAGAGGAGAAGGCTCCAGGGAGAGCTCAGAGCCCCTGCCAGGGTCTAAAGGGGCTCCAGGAGAGCTGGAGAGGGACTGGGGACAAGGGCTGGAGGGACAGGACACAGGGAATGGTTTCCCACTGCCAGAGGGCAGGGAGAGATGGTTAAAGGAATGAGGTGTCCTTAAAACAAACTGTGGTCCTGCTGGTAGATAAAGTCAGATACTGAGAGGTGAAAGAAGCAAAGGGAGGAACCATAAATTCCATAGAAATTCCACTAATTGACACAGACTGTTGCTCACCTAAGGCCGTGCTTAATCCCTGGATTTAGAGAAAAAGAACAGACACAAAGAAAAAGGAGGGGGATGCACATTAGAAGGGGATCTGTATTAGGCCATTTGGAAGGCTGTGCCTTGCAGGTACCTCAGCCAATGGGGAAAGAGAGAGGAAAATGCAGCCGGGAAATTGGGATAAAAGGGAGGCTGCATCCTCTAGCAATGTGAGAGACCCCAGGGGAAATGCCCCATGGCCTCTCCCTTTATTTGAATAAAGTTACAGGGCTCCTCTGTCTCCTTTTTGGACATAAACCTCTGGCATGGTGAATTAACTTTCCTGACAATGGGATATTGGGAAGGAATTGTTCCCTGGGAGGGTGGGCAGGCCCTGGCACAGGGTGCCCAGAGCAGCTGTGGCTGCCCCTGGATCCCTGGCAGTGTCCAAGGCCAGGCTGGACACTGGGGCCTGGAGCACCCTGGGACAGTGGAAGGTGTCCCTGCCCACGGCAGAGGTGGCACTGGATGAGCTTTAAGGTCCATCCCAACCCAAACTAGTTTGTGATTTTATGATTTTACAAGCAGATGGAATCCCTAACCAAAGTCAGATCCCATCCTGCCCAGTGCTCCTACAGACACAATCCCTAGAGAAAAGAGCTGGATCAGAGCAGGGTGAGGGGAATGGCGCAGGGGCTGCCAGGGGCCGTGCCACAACAGCACCTCCAGGCAGCTGCTGCAGCTCAGTGGCAAAGGGCTGAGGGTGCCCCGGCTGAAGCAAGGTCAGTGGTTTGGGAACGAGCAGGAGCTGTAATTCCCGTCTGTTTTACCACTGGACAGCCTCCAGGGACACAGTCCTTACTCGAGCCCTCCACTCTGCTGGAACAAAGCCTCCAGCTGGCCAGAGAGCCCCGGGCCGGCTGCAGGTGTGCACGGAGCTGCAGCAGGGACTGCCTCAGCACCTGCACCCCCGGGGGAATCCCGGGGCTCTGCGGGGAGAGCTGGGGTCTTGGGATTTGTAAAGGGATAAAATCTCCCAGGTACCTCTGTGACCCGAAACCTGCAACACATAAATCCATGGGGTATCCACCTGCCAGCCATGGAGCCTGCTGGGCCTTCAGCAGCAGTGGGATTCCTACAGTTGGGACACTTGGAATGTTTCCACACAGGGAATTTGTAAATCAGGCAGAAAAGGGCCCCCGTGGAGGTGAGACAGGCACAGACACCACTGCCACACCAGAGCAGGGGGGCACAAAACAAACAACAGTGGAATCAGAAAGGTTGGAAAAGCCCTCTGAGACCCCCAATTCCAACAGCTCCCCCAGCACTGCCCAGGCCATCACTCCCCCATGTCCCCAAGTGCCACATCCACAGGGATGGGGACTCCACGCCTGCCCTGGGCAGCTGTGCCAGGGCTTGATTTCCTCTTCTTCAGGTGTTCCCCCAGATCCTCCCCAAACTCTGGGCCCAGATCCCACTGGCTGCATCTCAGACCCCAGATAATCAGCAGCGAGCAGCAGTTCTGGTTGCTGAAGTTCCTGGATCCCAACACAGGCACTGAGCATCCTCCCTCTCCAGAGAGACCCCTCTGCTGCCCATCTGACCAGGAGAGCAGCTCAGGGGTCAGCACAGAGCTGAGGCAGGACGGGGCCAGCCCTCCCGAATTGACTGCCCAAAGGAAAGGGGATTGCACACTCCA
The DNA here is from genome assembly GCA_013390105.1 of Tichodroma muraria. Lineage (NCBI taxonomy): Eukaryota > Metazoa > Chordata > Aves > Passeriformes > Sittidae > Tichodroma > Tichodroma muraria. Next base: position 75,746 of record WAAG01037161.1, on the reverse strand, counting down.
GCCTGTCCTGGGAGCACACAACACTCGGGGCTGGCATGGAGGAGCTGCCTGGGAGTGGGAAGAAGGGAAAAGTCAGGGTTGGGCTGGCAGGGAATGGGGACAGTGACATGAGGCTGCAGCCTCAGTCCCCAGGAAGGGCTGTCCCTGCTGATGGTGCTCCCATTCCCGAGCAGCTGTCCCAGCCCTGCTCCTTTCTCCTCAGAAAACCAGGATGCTGAGCACAGGATGTGAAGAGGAAAAGGTACTCATGCCATGGCCCAGGGAGCAGAACAGGAGATCCAGGCAGCCATGGAAGAGCTGCATTTCCCAGCAATATCCCAACTCTGGAGCAGTGTGAATAGAAAAGAAATAAAGGCCTTAAATATGACAGATTAATGGGCTAGAGCTGAAATATGAGATTAGAAATTTCAGAATATGCCTGCATATTCCAGGTGCTCTTTAAATTTGTACAATCCAGTTACTCTATTATGTGCAATTTAATTGCCTAAGAAATCCATATCACTCTCTGCTCTCAGCAGCCAGAGCAGGGGCTCCTTATTTCTGCAATCTTTATTCAGGTTGGTTTTAAAGATTGAAATGTGAGCTCTCCTGGGTGCAGGGAGTTTACTAAATCAAGTTCCAGCCTTAGGCTGGAGCACAAAAGGATGTGTCCAACAGCAGAGGGAGGCGAAGTCTGCAAGGCCAGGCTGCCCATCAGCCCCTGGGGTTAACAAAATCCTTGGAATCACAGAATCATGCAATGGGTTGGGTTGGAAGGGACATTAAAACCCACCCAGTGGCACCCATACTATGGTAGGGACACCTTCCACTGTCCCAGGCTGCTCCAAGCCCTGTCCAGCCTGGCCTTGGGCACTGCCAGGGATCCAGGGGCAGCCACAGCTGCTCTGGGTGCCCTGTGCCAGGGCCTCCCCACCCTCCCAGGGAACAATTCCTTCCCAATATCCCATCTAAATCTGCTCTTTTTTGACTTAAAGCCCTTTCCCCTTACCTTGTCCCTTCATCTCTTGTCCCCAGTCCCTCTCCAGCTCTCCTGGAGCCCTTCAGGCCCTGGCAGGGGCTCTGAGGCCTTCCTGGAGCCTTCTCCTCTCCAGGTGAGTACCCCCAGCTCTCCCAGTCTGGCCCCAGCTCTTGGAGCACCCCAAGGCCTACCCTGAACCCAAAATGAGAGGGTTGGGCAAAGCCTGGGCAGCAGAGTGGGTCTGGCACAGCAGCAGGACCCCGGATACAGGAGGGTTCAGGGGCTTCTGCTGCCCAGCTTTGGGGGATGCTGAGCAGACACTGGGGGACAGAGCCAGACCCCACGGACCCCAGGGCAGGGCCAGCACCCCCCACCCCCTTCAACTCTGTCCCTGTGGGCAGAGGGACAGAGAGAGGGCTCAGAGCCACTGCAATCACAGACTCCCTGACACTCGCTCCGAGCTCTGGCAGCCCTTTCCGAGAAAATCCCAGCTCCTGTGCCGGATCTGCCAGGACGGGAGGGTCAGGGCTGATCCCGGACTGGGCAGGGAGCCCATGGGGATGGGCAGGAGCCTCTCAGCAGGCCCTCAATGCATTGGGCCGTGAGCCCTGTCCATGCACAGTAACCATCCTGGAATATAAGCCAGAGCCTGAATCTGCGGAATCTGAGCCACAGCCCACAGGTGAGCCTTCACCAGGGCTCCCCGTGTCTGCCTGGACTGGGGACAAGGCATGGAGGGACAGGACCCAGGGAATGGCTTCCCACTGCCAGAGGGCAGGGAGTGATGGGATATTGGGCAGGAATTGTTCCCTGGGAGGGTGGGCAGGCCCTGGCACAGGGTGCCCAGAGCAGCTGTGGCTGCCCCTGGATCCCTGGCAGTGTCCAAGGCCAGGCTGGGCAGGGTTGAACACTCTCCCTTCTTATCCCTGACCATGGCATCCTGTGGTTCTGGGGGATATCAGGCACTGAACAGCAATCCCTGAGCTGGAAATCTCGCCTGCAAGTCCACTCAGGCCCCTCTTGGAGCCACTGGGCAGAGCCAGGCCCTGTGCAGAGATCTCTGTGAATAATCCACTCTCAGACACTCAGCCTTGCAGAGCAACCAGCTGAGGGATATTTAAGGTTGCTCCTGAGCACTTAATATAGTTTATATTTACAGCTTAATGGCTTTTCAGCATCACTAACTTCCACTCCAGCAAAAAGACTTCTACTGTATTGCCTCAGCTTAAGTGCTAACGACATCTTCACATTAATAAATATTTTAAAACAGTGGAACTCTAAACTCCTCTGGCACCGAGCCGGCATCCGCTCAGCTGGAGGCAGCTTTTGCACATGAGGGAAAACAGATGGAAAACCCCTTCCGGATCCTCGGGCCCTGCAAACGGAACACCCCTGCCTGGGAGCTGCCTTCTCCCTCTGCACATCCCAAAGCATGGCACAGGCATCCCTGGCTCCTGCAGGCCCTGCTCCCAGCGCTGCATCCCAAAGCCAGACTGCCACGGATGCTCCCAGGCTCTGCCAACACTTCACTTCCCAGGGCTTTCCTGGGGTTCGCTCCTGCATGATGGGGCCAAGCCCTCAGCTCTGTCCCCGCTGCTCCTCCGAATTCCCCTTCCCTCTCCTACACCCACTCATCCCTCTCATGTCTCAGCCCTGGATGCTGGGAACAGCAGGAGGGGCTTTCTGTGAGTGTTCCCACAGCTCACAGACACCCCAAAGCCTCCACACACCCCCAAGCCTCCATGTACACCCCAGACATACCACATAAAACCCAAAGGCCCCATATGCACCCTAAGCCTCCACATCCACCCCAAAACTTCCACATCCACCCCAAACCTCCACTCACACCTCAAAGCCCCCACACAGACCCCAAACCTTCACACAGACCCGAAGGTCTCCATGTATACCCCAAACCTTGACATACACCCCAAGGCCCCCATGTGCACCCCAAACCTCCACGTACACCCCAACTCCCTCCCAAAGCCCCAGAAGGCAGAGCCATGACTTCCCCTGGCAGCCCCAGCAGCTGCCTCCAGTGCCAGGGCCTATGGTGGGGTGTCCTCAGACTGTCCCCAAGGTCTGAGATATCCCCAAGATCCAAACAGAGCCATGGAGAAGGGCAAATGTCCAGCCTGGCTGAGGTGAGCCCTCAGCCAGGAGCTCAGCAGTTCCAGGAGATCTCTTGGCCTGTGGTTCTCCCACAGGAATGGAGCTGCCATGGAGCAGGACAAGAACTAGGAGGGCTCCTGGCACACAGAGGGCTCTGCTGCTCCCCAGAACCCTCCCCCTGCTGAAATCAGGATGCTCAGCTCCTCCAGAGGTGCTGGATCATCCACCCTCTCCCAGACCCAGGTACTGAGGCCCACAGAGCTGGGCAGTGCTGGGGAGTTCCCCCTGTCCTTGCTGGAAACCCTGGATTCCTGCCCAGCCCCTCAGCCTGGATGAGGCTGTCCCATGCTAACCACACCAGCCTTTCCAAACCCAGAGCTCCTGCTGGAAACTCCCGCTTGGGCTCAACCCTGGGGGATCCCTCGGACAAGGGCAGGGCTCGGGAAGTGATGGGATGGGGCTTTTGTGTCCCTTCGAGGGGGACAATGGCATCAGAGCCTCACCCCTGCCACTCCATAAAGCAAAGCCACGGCTGAGAGCAGCAAACACATCAAGCACACGCTGGGCCAGCTCTGCTTTGGATTCTCGGGATGGTTTCCTACAGGAGGGAGGGCAAAACCCCAGCCCACCTGGCTGTGAAGGATCCAGCTCTGTAGCAATGTTTGTATTGTACAGGAAATTTTACAAAGCTCAGCTGAAGGAGAGCCTTGCCTTGTACAGGGAGAGATAAAAATCCTCTGCGCTCACAAATGAATGTTCACATCTGCTGTGCACAGCATTGTCTCGCTCAAAGAGGGGAGAAAAGAAAGAAAGGGGAAGGAAAAAAAGAAAAAGAAAGTGAATGGAACTTAGGATGCTTTTCATTTCCTAACAATGTGCAGCAAACTGTGATTCCTATTCATTAAGAGAGAAGATTGACATTCATTAGAGTGAGCATTAAATTCCTCATTCCTCTTCTCCCCTCGAAATTAATCCACAGAGGGTCGTACCCAGTCCTTTCAATATTGAATTTCTAGGAACTACAGTGGGTTTTTTTCCAAATAAGCCAGGCAATTACAACAGGACACACTTCTCCCTGGAATGGGAAAACAGGCAGTGTCATCTGACCCCTTTGCTACTTCCCTTTCCAGCTGCAGTTCCACATGTGCACCAGCAGCTCAGAGCTCAGAATCCCAGAATCCCAGACTGGTTTGGGATGGGAGGGACCTTAAAGCTCATCCCATCCCACCCCTGCCATGGGCAGGGACACCTTCCACTGTCCCAGGCTGCTCCAAGCCCCAGTGTCCAGCCTGGCCTTGGACACTGCCAGGGATCCAGGGGCAGCCACAGCCGCTCTGGGCATCCTGTGCCAGGGCCTGCCCACCCTCTGAGTAAAGAATAAATCAGGTCTTGGCCATTCCCACCTGTCAACACAGCTTAAAGATGCTCCTTAAAATGGTTTACGTGAAAAGAGGGATGAATTTTGCTCTCATCTTTGGGATGAGGTTCTTCTCTCAAGCATTAAAAGGCTGGCCTGGTTCTCACTGTTTCCTATGGATAGGCCCAGGAAAATCCTATGGATATCGCAGGCCTTGTTCCAGTGAGTGCTGGGCAGGGAATGTTCCACACCAGCCGCTGCTGTGAGCTGGAAATGCTCCAATCCCCACCTGCATTTGGGGCCATTCCCCTTGGTGTAAATAATCCAGCACCTTGCAGAGCCTGGAACTGTCCCTGCTCCGGTCCAGGGCCTCTTGTCCCCTGGAGCCTGACCCAGTGTCCCCTGAGTGGCACCACCCTGGCCAGGTGCTCTCAGGTTGCACAGGAATGGAACCCCATCCCTGCCCTGCTTCCACATTCCCAGCCCCACTGCCTGGGATGCTTCCCAGCCCCAGCAGCCCCAGGGAGGGCTCAGTTGCTGCTGACAACACCGAGGTTCAACCCCATGATGGGCCCTTCACTTCAGAGCTGGACTCAAGGATCCTTGTGGATCACCTCCAGCCCAGAATATTCCATGATCTGGCAGATCCAAGGGCTCTGGAAGTTGCTTATGAACTGTGAGAGCAGCAGCTTTCCCATGTGGATCCTTCCCTGCTCCCTTTGTTTCACTGCCTTGCTCCTGGGGATGAGGGCCAGCAGCACCCCCCACCTCCCACTGCTCCATGACTCCATCCCTGTCCTGCATCCCTCTCCAGCACTTCCAGCCCTTCTGCCAGGGACTGCTGAGTTTATTGGTTATTAATTAAAGAGATTTGGATACACCTCGTGATGGATTTGTAATTGCTCTTATCTGACTGAACAGAACTGCAGCACACACAGCACAGCTCCGACCTGCTCCTAATTAGCAGCCAAAAACCAGGAGCACAGCAGATCTGGGGATCCACAGGGCCCCACAGTCCTCCCAGAGCCTCTGGAAGTGTGAGTGCAATCCCAAACAGCTCAGACTGCTCAGAAGGGCACCTCCAAGGCAGCTGTCTTCCCTTCCAAACCCTTTTTGATTCTACTGTTTCCCAAAACCCCTCTGGGAACTGAATCTGTTCTCCTGTTGGAACCTACCACGTGGACATTCTGCCTTGCTCATTTTGGGCTGCTTGTGCAGGGACTTGCTCTGGTTTTCCAGGGTCCTGTTGGCCCAGAGCTGCCCATGCTGCTCCTGGAGGAGAGCCTTGGCCTGTTCTTGGAGAGCTCCGGCCCTGGCCACCCACCCTGAGCAGCTCATGGGGCTCTCCAGGTGTGCTCTGCCAGCCCAAAGCCACAGGTGGAGCTGGAACAGCCCATGGGAATCAGAACCCACAGCTGGAGCTGGCAGAGCCCATGGGAATCACAGAACCCCCAGCTGGAGCTGGCAGAGCCTATGAGGAATCACAGAACCCACAGCTAGAGCTGGAACAGCCCATGGGAATCACAGAACCCACAGGTGGAGCTGGAACAGCCCATGGGAATCACATAATGCACAGCTGGAGCTGGAACAGCCCATGGGAATCACAGAACCCACAGGTGGAGCGGAAACAGCCCATGGGAATCACATAATGCACAGCTGGAGCTGGAACAGCCCATGGGAATCACAGAACCCACAGCTGGAGCTGGAACAGCCCATGGGAATCACAGAATCATCTGGGTGGAAAAAACCTCTGAGGCTGTCGAGTCCAGCCCTCAACCCAGCAGCACCACGTTCATCACTAACCCATGTCCCAGTGCCACATCCACACAGCTCTCTGAGCTTTTCCAGGGATGGGGATCCAGCACTGCCCTGGGAGACTGTGCCAGTGCCTGACCTCCCTTTCCATGCAGAAAATTTCCCAATATCCACCCCAACCTCCCCTGGCCCAGCCTGAGGCCGTTCCCTCTCCTCCGGTCCCTGTTCCTGGGAGCAGAGCCCGACCCCCCCCAGCTGTCCCCTCCTGTCAGGAGTTGTGCAGAGCCACAAGGGCCCCTGAGCCTCCTCTGCTCCAGGCTGAGCCCCTTCCCAGCTCCCTCAGCCACTCCTCAGTGGAATAATGAAATTATTCCACGAGAATGGTGGAAATGCTGCAGAGATCAGCACATCCACCCTGGCAGGAGCTGCCAAAAGCCACAAAGCTGATGTGGCAGCACCTCCAGGGGTAAAGATAAAGATAAAGATAAAGATAAAGATAAAGATAAAGATAAAGATAAAGATAAAGATAAAGATAAAGATAAAGATAAAGATAAAGATAAAGGCTTTGGTTATTCCATTGCTGAAATTCTTCTCCCTCCCGCAGTCAGTGCTGCCCCCACTGCAATCCCCCCTTTTGTTTGTCCCACAGGTGCCTCCCAGGAAACTCAACCCTTCACCTCAGTTTGGGCTGAGCTGGGATAGTCCCATCAGCCACTGCCAGCTCTGCCAGCTGGCATTCCCTTCCTCTCTCCAAGCAAACAGGGAGCTCCCTCCTGCTGCAGCAGCACCCTCTGGATCTGCCCCTGGAGCACAGCACCGGCTCCCAAGCCTCTCCCAGCAACAGGAGATGTGTCACTGCTGACAGCTCCCCCAGCTGTGGGAACACAAGGGACACAACCCTCCCTCTGTCACTCAGGAGCTGGCTCCAATCACCAGAATGTTCCACCCATCCCATCCCATCCCGTCCCGTCCCGTCCCGTCCCGTCCATCCCTGCGGACATCAGGGCAGGGCAGGGCAGTTCCCAGGGCTCCCAGAGCACTGAAGGCTCCCTGAAGGAGCCAGATCCATGCTGGATCATCCCCAGGAACCAGGCACATGCCACTGGTGCTCATTCCCCCAGTCCCAGGAGCAGGCAATCTCAGCTTGGTGCCCCCAGTGACATTTCCTGGGAAAAGAACAGCAGTAAATGCAAAGGTTAAATTTGCATATTCCCTGTGCTGCTCCAAAGAGTCAGGCAGACATCCAGGAGGAACTGCTGCCAGCCTGGGGCATGGGAACACCGACAGCCTGTGCCAGCAGGGCTCAGGGGCCTGTTCAGGTGGCACCAGGCACCTTCCTGGGCAAGTGGGAAAGGGGAAACGGCATCAAGCTGCACACCAAGGGAAGTTCAGGTTGGAAATTAGGAAAAATTTCTTCACTTAAAGAGTGGTCAGGCCCTGGAACAGGCTGGAGTCACCATCCCTGGAGGTGTTCAAAAAATGAGCAGACGTGGCACTTCACAATATGGTTTGGTGGCCGTGGGGGTGTTGGTCAGAGGTTGGATTTGATAATCTTGGGGCTCTTTTCCAGCCCTAATAATTCCATGATTCTGTGACTCTCCATGGTGGCCTTTGGTGCTGGGAGGGAGCAAAGCAAAGGACCATAGGCAGTGGAGGGGACACTGTTGTGGCTCTGCCACTGCAGAGCAGCCCAGGGCAGGGCTGTTGTCACCATCACCTCCCTGTGAGGGACAGCATGGATGCACCCTGGGAAGGGCCATGTGTAGTAGTTTGGCCGTGATTGGCCAATGTGTATTACTGACATTTGATAAAACCAATGAAAGCGTGGGTACGCCTTTTACGATACACCTTTTTTAAATGCAAACCCGGGAATCAGCTCTCTCTTGGTTTCCGGCAAAGGCTCAGGTAACAGCTCCTGCCGAACATTCTCTGCTCCCCCTCTCCCCACGTGGCCGTCGGGCCTGGGGGGGAGGGGGAAGCAAGTCAGGCTGACCGGGAAAAAAGGAAAAAGGACCGCAGAGCCAAGCTGTGAGCTACGCTGCTGATATCTGGCTGATAGAATTCGAGTTTTCTTCTCCTGCAGCATGGTCGGTGTGAGAATTTCCTCAGGGCTGTCTCGGAGCCACGAAAGATCACGCAGATCGGGC
>WAAG01037161.1:52058-67034 GCA_013390105.1 Tichodroma muraria | reverse complement strand
TATCATGAAAAGTTTGTTTTGTCTTGTTTTGTTTCAGTTTTAGTTCCATAGCGAGTAAAAGATGCTCCAATCTCTAGAAGAATTGAAGAAAGACTATTCTAGAATTGAAAAAACTGACTGAAAGTTTCTAAATGTAATTTCTGTATGTTGTTAATGAGAGTGAGAGAAATTTTGGTAATAGAGGAAGAATGTTTGAAGGGTTTCATTCTAATTCTAAGAGTTTGTTGTGTTTGTTTTTTTTTTTCCTTCTCCTTCTTTCCTTTTTGTATTAGTTAATAAAAGTCTGTCCTTTTCAAGTTTAAACCTGCTTTGCTCTTGATTACAAAATTTCTTTTCTTTTGGCAACCCAAATTGATAGTTTTTCTGTCTGGTTCACACTGAAACCACGACACCATGGAGCCACCATCACCTCCCTGTGAGGGACAGCATGGATGCACCCTGGAAGGGCCATGGAGCCACCTCTACATTTACTAACACATCTGCTTCCAGCAGTGTCCTTGGGACTGCAGCACTCCAGGCTGTCCAGGGAGGCCACAAAATCCTGCCCAGCAGAGCCCCAAAGCCCCAGGCTCAGCACAGTGCCCCCATTGGACACCTCAGGGAGTGGCCACACGTCCAAGTGAAGGATCCAGGAGTGAATCCCCCAGCAGGGAAGCGTGGGAAGGGTTGGCTCCAGCTAAGCTAGGAGGGTGCTCTGGGACAGGACCAGGCTCAACCTAAAGCTCCCAAAGCACTGGGAGAGCCCCTGGGACAGCTCACGTGGGGAGAGGTGCAGAGGGTCCCCTCAAGGGTGGGCACAGGACCCCCCAGCTCACGAGCCCCAGGGTCGCTGAGATTGGAAGAGACCTCCAGGTTCACAGAGTCTATCCTTCAATCCTTTGGCACCACTGAGCTGTTGGAAGAGCATTCCAGATCCATCATTTCCTATCACCTTCTGCTTCCCAAGCCTTGGCTGCTCCTCCAGGTGGTTGTGTTATACTCTGAGGGATCCCCATTCCTGGTCTCACCTTTTTGGAAGCTCCTCTGGAACACAAACTGAGGTGGGAATGTTTGAGAGGGAGCAGAGTTTGGGGATGCCCCTGAGCCCAGAACTGTCACCTGAGGAGAACACAGGGTCCCCAGAGGGGCAGAGGGCACCAGCTGCTGGTTTTGCAGGAGGAGCTGCTCTGGTGGGCACTCCAGTGCATTCCCACAGGGAGCAGGGCTCTCGCCAAGCCTCGGCTCTGCCGCAGCCCTGCCAGAGCGGGGAGAGCTGCGGGCTGGCTGCTGGATGGTCTCCTGAAAATACAAACACGTGGTCCTTGCTGCACCTGCCGTGGACTTAGAGCCCAGGAGGCCTCTCCTGCCCACGGAACACTCTCCTGAGCCATTTGTCACCACCCTGTCTCCCGCACACTGTCCCCTTGGTCCATCTCCCTTTGCAGCTGCAGCCCCTTGAGCCCCATCCATGCCAAACTCTTGGTGTGTCCTCAGCATTTTGGGTCTTTTGGGAGAGAATAGGGATAAGGGAACTTAATTCCCCAAGGAAGGAGGCACCAATTTACATCTACACTTTCCACTTCCTCCTCACCCAGGTTTTATCCCTCTTCCCACATCCTCCCAGAGATGTGGGAGAGAAGGAGAAGGAGAAGGAGAAGGAGAAGGAGAAGGAGAAGGAGAAGGAGAAGGAGAAGGAGAAGGAGAAGGAGCCTTTCACCAGCTCCAAACCTGCAGTGTGACCATAGCCCAGATGTCAGGCAGAGCCTGTCCTTACCCTGTGTTCATCCTTATCCTTTTTGTTTCATTGGTTTTGATCCACGTCCCTGATTTTCATGTCCCTCTTGGGTGACAAACAAGCCACGGCCCATTCCCCTTCATGAGCTGTGTGCCCATCCCACGCTGATTTTCACCCCTGTCCCATGACAGATCAAGGGCAGCCCCAAGTGCAGGTGTCCCCACGCCCTGCCTGCTCCCCACGTGTAACTCAGCCAGCCCCACAGGTGCACAGTGCCACACAGCTAGCCCCATGGGTGTGTACAGTGCCACACAGCCAGCCCCACAGGTGTGCAGTGTCACACAGCCAGGTACGTGCCCGCTGTGTGATTTTGGCCTTACAGCCATGCCCAGCACCACGATCCATCCTGTGCTTGGCCTAGACAGGGGATCGTGCCCAGCCCCTGTTCCTTCCTGAGCACGAAGGTATTGGGGGGGCAGGAGGGGCAGCTGCTCCAGCAGGGTGGCCGCACAGCTGGCCCGGGGCTCTTTCCCAGGAGCTGTGGGGTTGCCTTTGCTAACCCTGCTGGGTCCTTTTCCTCTCTGACACACCCTGCGAGGTTCTGGCTCCCATCACGGTGGGAGATTCCTGTGCCATTAAAGCCCCGTCTGCATCATCACTTCCCACCTCTCCCTGTGCCAAGTGCTGGGCTCATTCCTTTACATCACAGGATCTCTCTGGGTTAGAGGGCACAGTAAACACCAGCCCTGTGAGCAGGGAGGGCTCCCAGGGCTTTTTCAGCTGCAGCCCCTGGTTTAGAGCAGCCAGTTTGGTCCCTGCGGTGCCACAGGGCACCAGGTCACCACAGCTCGTCCCCTGGGGACATTCAGCCTCAGCAGGGGCCATGGGGACAGGCAGGGCACTCAGGCACTCCAATGTCACCTCCCCTCTGGGCAGACAGGCTGGGATAAGCAGGCAGGGATTTACCAGGAGGGCCTCGTGCTCTGTCACACGCAGGGGAGGTAGCAGGGTGGGCTGCTGGCCCCTCTGTGTGTCACTGACTAAATCGTTGTCTGGACAGCAGGGCTGGGCCTCCCGCCCGTCCCGGTGACCCCAGGGCCAGCACAGCCCCACTGCACACATCCCAGCGGCACAGGGATGGGACACACCCACACATCCCACGGAGCTTTTAGGGGCTTTCACAGCACCGTTCCCAGACCGAGCCTTACGGGGGGGCTTCAGGAGCAGGACTCGGGGCACAAACGTCATGGCAAGAGAGTTGTGCCCACATGAGCCACGGTGAGGCCTTCATTTTAGGAGGAGAAGAGCAAGTTAGAAACACTCAGAAACCCAGGTGAAACCAACAGAGCCCCAACACATCCAGAGGGTCAGTCCCAGCGGCATCGAGGGCAGGGAGGAGAGTGCACAGCAGCCAGGGGCTGCCTTGGGTGGCACCTAAAGCTCGGAGGGGGCAGAGCTGGAGCAGGCACAGCTGAGCCGGGAGGTTCTCGAGACTATAAAAGCAGGATCACAGAATCCTGGAATGGTTTGGATTGGGAGGGACCTAAAATTCATCCAGTGCCATCTCCTGCCATGGGCAGGGACACCTTCCCCTGTTCCAGCTGTCTCTCCAGCCAAAGCACTCTGCACATGCCCCAGGTGTCCCCAGATTAAACTCTTCCAAGCTCCCAGCAAATCCAAGGTCCCCAGGAAATGATCAAACTCAGTGTTCTGAGGCAGACTTTGTCCCTGCAGCCCAACTCGCCACCCCAAAGCTCAGGATTAATTGTAAGCCTTGAGAAGCTCTAGGAAAGCCAAAAATAAACACAGCTAAAGCAAAGCATTTCCTGCTGAAAAGCCATGGCCAAGGAAAGGCTCTCCTGGGCTGGCTCCCTGGAGGCAGCTCGGGGTCATTTACTGTGCCACTGGTACAAATGTCTCTCTTTGGCTGTGCTGCTCCCCTGAGCTCCCTTCCAGCCTGGGAGAGAAGGGGACAGGGGCTGGACACGATCCCAGGCCAGCAGCACCCCCAGCCCCTCACAGAGCCCCTTCCCAGGGCTTTGGGACCACACTCTGCACCCAGCAGAGGATGCAGCCTCAGGAAAACAGGAACAGTGGGAATGATGTTTAAACAATCACTGCCTGTTTTCCAGACCCCACATTGCCCCCAGTGCCTCAGCAGCAAAATTTGTGTCGTGGTAGAAACTGAGTCTTGGTAAAAACTTGGGAGAAATCGCTCCTTGGGCTTGTGGGTGACATCAAACCCAAGGATATCACCTTAGTGGTCACCTGAAGATGAAGCTGCAGCCCCTCAGCCACGCTCTGCCTCCAGGCCTAGCTGAAGTCTCCTCTCACTTCACCCCCTGATGACAGAAATTGAGGTTCAAACCTGAAACATCAAGGCCTGCAGGGGCTGATCCTGCTCCCTTGCCATGCTCAGGAAGGCTGGGGGGACAGAATCCCTTTGCTTCCCACCCAGAAGGGCTAAAATCCATTTTGTGGCCTGAAATGGACCGAGCCAGGTGGGGGATTCAGCAGATCTGCACAGAGCTGTGTAAATGTGGGGGAGCAGGGTGGGCTGAGTGATGCAGCCCATGAACCCAGCCTGGGCAGCTGCGCCTGGATCCCTGGCAGTGTCCAAGACCAGGTTGGACAGGGCTTGGAGCACCTTGGGACAGTGGAAGGTGTCCCTGCCACGGCAGGGGTGGCACTGGATGAGCTTTAGGGTCCCTCCGAACCCAACCCAACCCAGCCCATCCATGTTTCTGTGATTCCTGAACTGCCCTGCCTGGCTGGCACACGGGCAGGGCACAGCAGCTCTGTCCCAGCAGGGTTCAGGTGCCTGTGGCCCTCCTGCCTGCCCCCTGCTCCCAGCTGTGCCTTGGGTGACCAGGCAGGGACAGCCAGCCATGCTGCCTGCAGCGGTGACCCTGAGCAGCAACGGACCCGTCTGGGAGCCTCGGCCCGGGGGCATCACTGTCCTGAGCCCAGGTGACAGCAGGCCCCAGCTGCTGTTCTTGCTCCTTCCTGTCCCAGCCTCGGGTGGGGTGGATGCAGAGCAGGTCCAACACCTCCACACCTGCCCCCACAGCCCAACAGTGTCCCACCACCATCACTGGCATCAATGGCACCACTCAGAGCTCTGGCATCACCATCATTAACCCTTCCTCCCTCAGGACACATTAGGGACAAACTGAGGGAGGGAGAGAAGTGCCTGGAGTTCAAAAATCAACTTGTGCCAAAGAACCAACCCCTGCACTTCAGTGTGTGCTGGACACAGCCCCAGAGTACTCCCAGTACCCACCAGTGTCTCCTCTCCACTCGCTCCTGGCCATCTCAGCTCATTCCCCCTGCTCACTGGGCTGACCCTTGGGAAGGGCCCCAGGGACTTGGCTGCTCTCAATTATCACCACTTTTGCCCAAACTGAGCCAAACCTTGACTGCTCAGGCATCCAGGAACAAGAAAAAGCAGTGCCACAAATGCAGTTGGCACGAGGCACATGGGAGGCACTGATGGGTTGTGTTTGGGGCTGGAATTCTCCAGGCAGGCTTGAATTCAAACCATGTCTGTCAGGCAAAGGCAAGCCCCAGCTGGTTCCATCTTTACCTGAGTTAAAGGGGAGTGGGGACAGAATAAAACAAATCAATTAAATTCAACCAGCAGGAAGTTGTGCCAGGGCAGACTCAGGCTGGATTTCAGGGAAAGGTTCTTGCCCAGAGGGTGCTGGCACTGCCCAGGCTCCCCAGGGAATGGGCACGGCTCCGAGGCTGCCAGAGCTCCAGGAGCCTTTGGACAGCGCTCCAGGGATGCCCAGGCTGGGATTGTTGGGGGTCTGGGCAGGGCCAGGAGTGGGACTGGATGATCCCTGGGGGTCCCTTCTCGGTCAGGATTTTCTGTGATTCCATGAAACACATGGCAGAAGTGGACCAAAGCAACCAAGCTTCGTGGTGGCAGCATCCCCACAGAGGTTCCAGCCCTGCAGGTGACAGGAAAGCCAGAGGAGCCATCCCAGCTGAACTTTCAAAGCTGCCAAATCTCTTTCAGCTCTGGGACACTGAAGGCTCCTCCAGCCCCCAGGAGCCATTTCCAAAGCAGTTCCTGTCCAAGTCACCCCACAGCTGGATGTGCAGATGTTCAGGGCTGCAGATCCTCACCAGTGCAGGGCAGCAGCAGGAAGTGCCACACTCCTGGAAGCCCAGGGCGTCCCTGTGCTCCTGCAGAGTGCTCTACACCTGACAGCAAAAGGGGCCTGGAAAAACAGGAGGGGAAGGAAACCTTTTTGGGAACTGCTGCTTCCTGCTGAGCGGGACAGGGGAACAGAGCCAGAGAGCTTCACTTCACCCAGAAGCAGCTCCAAAGTGCCTCCAGCCCATGGCAGGGATGTCCTGAGCAGCACAGAGAGCAGAGCTGAGCACCAAACACCAGCCTGCAGCACACTCCCCACCCAACGGGACGGGATGCTGTCAAACTGCGGGAATCTCCCAATAGGAGCGTTCCCGGCACACGGGCTGCTCTCTGAAGGGAAAGGGACAGACAGCCCTCTAGTGTAAAGCCAATGCTAACCGTGTTTGCACGGCCGCAGAGTGCATTGATCAGGGCCAGATCCATGAGGATGTGTGCTGGGGAAGGAACCTGGGCACAGGGAGAGGGATCTGCTCCCACCACAGCTCCCACTGCTCCTGAAAACATGCCAGTGCCTGCCACAGGGATGTGCAATCCCAGAATCCCAGACTGGGTTGGGTTGGGAGGGACCCTGAAGTCCATCCAGTGCCACCCCTGCCATGGCCAGGGACACCTTCCACTGTCCCAGGCTGCTCCAAGCCCTGTCCAGCCTGGCCTTGGGCACTGCCAGGCATCCAGGGGCAGCCACAGCCTCCCAGGGAAGGATCTTTCCTGATATCCAATCTATACCCGCTTTCTCTCAGTTTGAAGCCCTTCCCTGCGTCCTGTCCCTCCAGATCCTTGTAGTGCAAATCCTATGGGTCCTGGTGGCTTCCAGCTGACCATTTCTCCCTGCAGAGACAAATCCCACGTTCCCAAACCCTGGATTTGCTCTTAGGCTTTCCAGTGACCCCTCTGGACAGGGGAGAGTGTGGATCCCTCGCAGCCTTACCCCAGCACCCCCCAAGGGCTTCTGAGAGCCCAGCTTGCCCAGCTCCTGGCACATCCCTGACAAAGCCCCCATGGGAGCAGGGAAAGCTGAATTTGGGGGCTCCAAAGATATTTTCCTTTCCTCTCCCTCCCCTCTGCTGAAGAGCCAGGATGAGTTCCCACCTCCCAGTGCACGTGGCTGTGTTGTGCACAGGGATTATTACCTGTGGCTCCCACCATCACTCACAGCCTTAAGAAAGATGCACAATTAAAATCAATATTTAAAGTCATCAAACAAGCAGAGGCAAATTTGAACATCCCCACAATTCACTGTGACATAACAACCCAGGGTGCAGGGCTCAGCGCTGAGCTGCAGCGCCGAGAGTGCAGTTCTGCCCACAGTCTTCAAAATTTAATGAAAACACACCAGTTTTAAACACTTCCCCAAATCCAGCTTGCAAAATCTGTCACTTTGATGTGAATGGTCCCAGTCTCAGACTAATCAGTCACTTTTACTTCCTCTTTAGTAGCTAAAGACGCAAATGAACTCCCAGCAAACCGCACAGCTCCGGGAGGAGAATTTAGCAGCCAGATGGTTCTTGCAAAAGATTGGTTTTTAACAAAAAAATAAAAGTGAACCCGTTTCCCCCAAGAGCAGCTCACGGGAGATGAGGTGACACATCACAAGCCACTGCGAAGTGTGACAATACAGCATCGCTTCTGCCACAGAAATGCCCCTTCCTAAAGCACCTTGTAAATCAGAACTATCACTGATAACGGATCAATTAGAGCAAGGCATTGTAATTATCCCATGCATTCAGGGAAGAAAGGGAGGCATCACACTGGAATGCAAACATCCCTTTGTTTCCAGCGGAAGGTGCAGCACTGAGAGAGAAAACAAAACAAAGCGCAAAATGCTGGAAAGACACCAGGGCTCCCAGAGCCAGCGGAGGGAATGTGTCCAGCTCCCATGGGATGGAAAAAATGGGATGGAAAACTCCCATCCAGGCAGTGAACCTCCCTCTACTGCTGTATCCATTTGCTTTCTCTGGACTGTTCCCACCTCCGTGTGGAATTGCAGCTGGGGATGGGCATCAGAGCACAGCTGACAGCAAGGACTCTCCAGACCTCCATGGATCAGAGACAGAAATGCTGGACAAGGAAGTTTCTGTGAGTCAGCCCCAGCAAAACAAGCAGCATGGGGCACAAGGGTTTGGATCCCCTCAGGATGCAGATCCTGGAAGGAAGAAGGAGCCGATGTCCAGTGCTTGTCCTTGGCTGTCTGGGCTGGAACTGGGGCAGCAGCACAGGCAACAAATCCCATTCCACAGGTGATTTGGAGATCTGCAGGGTGGGAACTCTGGACTCCTTCAGATGTTTCTGATCCACTGCAAAATAACTCCTCAGCACCATAAAGAGAGAAATCATGTACTGGGTACCCAAATGTCAGAGCTTTTTGAGTGAGTGAGATGGGACAGGATTAAGAAGTCATTCTTAATATTATTATTAAGAATGACTTCTTAATAATATTATTAANCCACAGAGTCTCAGAATGGTTTGGGTGGGAAGGAACCTTAAAGCTCATCTCATTCCACCCCCAGCCATGGTCACGGACACCTGCCACTGTCCCAGGCTGCTCCAAGCCCTGTCCAACCTGGCCTTGGGCACTGCCAGGGATCCAGGGGCAGCCACAGCTGCTCTGGGCACCCTGGGCCAGGGCCTCAGCATCCTCACAGGGGACAATTCCTTCCTAATATATGTCCTAGTATGTCCTACAGGGTCAGGCAGAGGGAATTATGATGGTTGGGCTTGGCAAAGCGAGGGTGAAGGGAGATTTAATTCCAGCCTCCAGCTACTCCAAGGCAGTTGAAAGGATGGCAGAGCCAAACACACCTTTGTGTGGCCAGGTGACACAGCAAGGAGCCACAGCCAAGAACTACAGCTTGGGAAGTTCAGTTCAGACATCAGGAAAAGCTTTTTAATCAGCTCCAGTACTGGGAAAGGCCAGCAAGGCTCTGTCATTGGAAGTTTCCAAAGCTTGTACAGAAAAATCCACAGCAGGCCTGACCTGAGGTGCAACAGCCCTGTTCTGGACCCTCCCACCAGCACCTCCAGGATTCTGGGATCTGTGCAGGTTTGTGTGTCCTCAGAGAGGTGCCTGCCCCTGCAGGGTGTCAGGAAAGGCTTCCAGCACAGGGTGCATCTGAGGACTACAGAGCTCCAGGGGAGCTCTATTTAATTACCATTGATGTGGGACACCAGGCTGGGGCGGCTGGAACCAGTCCACGTAAAACTGGCCAGGGGCTTTGTCCCCAGGAGCCACCAGCAAAGCAAACACAGGCACAGGACAATGTCTGCAAGAGTCTGCTGCCATCCTGAGTGTCCCTGCCACGGCCCCTGGCTGTGACCCCTGCTTTTACCCCCTCTTTGATACCTCCCCAGCGCCTGCTCTGACCTCACAGGGAGCCAGCACCATGTCCACCATCACTCCTACCCCAGCCCTGCCATGCCCAGGGACAGACACAGCCACCCCCACCTCGCCAGAGGCACATGGGCCACCCGTGGTGCTGACCCAGGCCAGGTGACAAAGGGCTCGGGCTACCTCAGCCACACAGGCCATGGAGCTGTGGAGGAGGACAGGGTATCTCCATCCTTGGGAAGACATCCATCCTGGACAGGACAAGCCCTGAGCAACCAGACCTGGCTTTGAAACCAGCTGTTTGAGCTCTTTGAGCAAGAGATTCTTTAGGTACTTCCAGAGGCACTCCAAGTATATCCAGGTGATTCCTCCAAAATATTCCATTATTTCAGGAGAGCAAATATTCTGAGCCCAGGCTCACCTAACCCATGCAGACAGGAGCCAACACTGCCACTTGAGAGTCATTAGGGTGATGCCTCAAACTGCAGAGCTAAAAAAAAAAACCTGAACTAAAAATCCCAGCACTGGAGTGTTTGTGTTTTCTTGTTTCCAGTCTCCTTGATGCTTTGCATGTGCTTGTGGAGTGTTTCTGCTTTCCTTGACAACCAGGGAGGAGTCCAAATAAAACTCAAGTGCTTTTCTAATCCCCTGGCTCCAGGAGAGGGACAATAAATGCTGTAAAATTTGCTGGTGCTGTTGATCAGCTGCAGTGTGAAGGTTGGGAGGAAGGTGGGCCAGCCCAGAGACACAAACCTGCTGTGGATGCAGCAACAGCCCTCAGGAGATCATCAGTCTTGTCACCTGACACTGTGGCACTGCTAAAGAAGTGATCAGTGACTGCTCAGACCTCCACATTTCAGCTCTGGGCTGAATTCAAGCATATCCTGAGTCCCTTGGGACATAACTCAGCATCACTCTCTGAGGGACGGTGCTGGAAAAGCTGAGACTACATCACAGAAAGGCTCATTGACCTGGTCAAGGGTACAAAGAAGGCAGAAGCAGGGCCAGGATCAGAGTCCAGAGGCCTTCTAGAACCACTCCAACAGCAAAGCAAGCATGGTCAGAGTCTGTGCACACCACGAGATGTGCTCTGCCCGCACAGGCAGGCCTGGCTGTGAGCTGCACACAGCTCATGGGAAACACCCGTGTCACCTGGTGTCACTGTTCTGAGCCCCCACACCCTCTGAAGGGTAACTAGCCGCTCCACACTCCCATTCCCAGTGTGTCCCAGCAGTCTCAGTCAGACACAGCTCAGGCTGAGGTGAGTTTGCATATTTGAGTAAACTCTGCACGAATTCCTTCGGCATCTCTGCGCAAGCACGGCAGGATCCACCCTCGGCCTCTTTTAGCTGATTAAGACTTTTCAGTACAATTGTCCCCTTTTCCCTCAGCCTCTGGAAACCTCCAGGAGTTGCAGCCACAGCAGGAAAGGGGAGGAGAAGCTGGGCTTTGTGTCTCACCAGCCTCCCTCCTCCCTCCCACACCGCTGTGTGTCTGTGATGGAGCAGCCCTGACACTCTGCTACTCACAAATCCCAGACGGATCCATCTGGCTCCGGGACACAGAACAGAGCTTTCCACACGGCCAGCAGGGACAAGCCCTCCCAGGCCTCCCAGGCCCCACGCTGAGATGCTGCCTCTCATAGCCCCTCTGTGCAGTGGTGCAGGATACTCCTGTTCCACGGGGGCTGTGCCTCCTGCATAAAGAGAAAACCTCTTTAGGAACATCGAAAGGGGCGCCTGGCACTCGGAGATTCATCTTACTGAAGGTGACAGCAGCAGGGAGCATTGCAAATGCAAGGGGCAGAGGACGCACACCTGATTCGAGCAGCTCCTTTCTGGTCCCTGCAGGGTGAAACCTGGGGCTGCAGCTCCAGCTGTTCCCGGGGACGTTCCCAGCACGGCAGGGCTGTGCCGCCGGAGCCACTGGCACAGCAGCCGAGGGCAGGCTCAGAGCAGAGATTAGAGCTCAGCTCTGGGCGATCTTCCTTGTCCTGCTTTGTGCGGAGGCCCTGGCTCTGGAGATTTTCCCAATCCTTCTGCATGGCTCGGGAGGAAGGGAAGGGGACCCAGTGCCCTCACCAGCAGCACTGTGCATGCAGGGGTGCAGCGGCCTCAGAGCATCCTTCCCTGCCCTGCCCCCAGCTCACAGGCTCCTCGCTGCTTCCGAGACAAAAAATGTGGAAAATTCACCTCTGTGCTGCTGGATTTTGTGGATTTCAGTTATTCCTTTGGAAAGCTCAATGGCCAAAGTTGTTGTTGGAGTCAGAAGAAGATTACGCAGCACAGGGCCTGTGGCAGCAGCCACAGACTGGCACAGGGAATGTGGGATCTCAGCTGTGCATCCCCGTGGCCCTTGCCAGCTTCCAGCTCCACAGGATGAGCAGATGGAGCAACAACCGCGCTCCTGCCCTCTCATTCCAGGCCCATGGAGCAGGAAAGGGAGCAGGGTAGAGTAGAGAAGAGACGCTGTGTAACAAACTGTCCCCTTGCTCCTCCCCACCAGTGACTCCCTCTCCTTCCCGCTCCTTTATGGGCACAACAGGCTCCCAGAAGGTTTTCCCAAGCCAAGCCTGGAGCTCCTGAGCTCGGGATGGAGGGAATTTATGAGGGGCCCGGCTGGTTCAGCACGTGCTGCCCGCAGCCCTCCGCATTACTCACTGCTCATTAACTCCTCTGGGCCAGCTGGGAAAACATCCTAGATCCAGCAGGGAACAACCACAGTCGGCACAAGTTCAACGCCCAGGCACCGAGTGATGCTACAGCACCTCCACCTTCCTGCCCTGAAATTCCTCTTTAAGCATATTCCTCTTTAGAAAACCTCTCCAAACACAGCCTTTGATTGCCCATGGGATACAGGTCTCAGGTCTGTGCCGCCTGCTGGGAAAGGGAGGACAAAGCCCAAAAAATGCAGCGGCCCCTTGATAAAAAATCTACATCATAAAGACAGGAAATACAGAATAATGCAATGAATGGTGTTTTCTCTCAAGAAGAAAAAAAAAGAGCTGCTCTCACAGCAGTGATGTTGATGTAGTTCTCATATTACAGGGGTTTGTATTCGTGTTTAAAAAAAAAAAAAGAATAAGCATAGAAAGCCCTTTTTCAGTAAAAATGAATTGTGTTAATAAGGCAGCAAGTGCTGAGAACAGGAAAGCTCTGCCTGTCCAA
This sequence comes from Tichodroma muraria, assembly GCA_013390105.1. NCBI lineage: Eukaryota > Metazoa > Chordata > Aves > Passeriformes > Sittidae > Tichodroma > Tichodroma muraria. Next base: position 54,663 of record WAAG01037161.1, on the reverse strand, counting down.
CTGCCTCTGGTGGCTATTTCTGGCTTACAAGGCACTTGAAGCATCCTGGCAGCCCACAGTGGGAAATGTGGCTGATCAGATCCAGCAGGATGGACACTCAGCTAAACAGAATTCCCCAGGTTCACAGGGACTTTTCAGCCAAACCTGCCAGCAAGCCAGGCTCCCCAGCCTCTCACAGGAGCAATTCATAAACTGCCGCAAAAAAGCAAATAATTCAACCCCAAACTCCTCTAAGCCTTGCTCTATAAATAAAGCCGTTGTAACACAGTTTTTATATTTCATTATCCCCTGTGTTGTTCCACACGGTGCTGGCGGCAGCCGAGAATGTCGCTGCGTGGGGAGAGCAGCGCTGCAGCAGCAGTGGGGACGGGAGCAGAGGGGATCGGGATGTCCGCACCACACCCAGCACCTGGACGCTGCTCTGCCAGCACCGCCAGCACCGCGGGTGACAAAGACACCCCCGGCACAGCCTGGCACCGGCGGGCTGAGCACGGGCACGGAGCCGGCGGGCTCAGATCGATGGTAACCCCTGCGCCGGGCACGGCCCCCGGCAAATGGAGGCTCGGATGTCAGGATCCCCTCAGGGCCCGGGGAGAAGCTGGCACCGGAGCCTGCTCCCAAGGTGTTCCCCAAACAGGAATAAATTGGCCGTTTCACGTTCCAGATCGACACAAAGCCTCTCAAGGAGGCGGTGTGCGGTGTGGATCGCAGCGTGGATGTGTCCTTTGATCGTCACAAATAAATCAGCCAGAGTGCCCTCCAAAATAGAAAGGAAAAGAGAATTATATCTGTGTGGCTGACGGGAACGGGGAGCGAGCTGGAGACAGCACAGCCGGGAGCAGAGTCCGAGCAGCCAGAGGCTCCGCATGCCCAAATCTCCCCTGCCCAGCACCTGGTCAGCCCTGGAGCTCCCACGATGGGCTGATCCTTCCAGCTAAAAACTGCAATCCGTGGGCTGGGTTCCCAGCAAACACACCTGGGTGGCACACGCTTCTGGAGCCGGCTGAGTCCGCAGCCTGGCAGCGAGTGTCCCTCCCGAGATGAGGCCGCATCCCGGTCCCCCCGGAGCCTCCGCAAGAGGCCGAGGTACGGCGGGGCCGGGGGACTCCGAGAGCCGCCGCAGCCCCCGGCCCCTGTGCCAGCCCTGCCCCAGCCCTAGCCCGCACACCGGATCCGGGAAGCAAAGCTTATGGCCGAAGTCCATGGAAAAAGGCTGCTTCAGGCAGGGCTCCGGCCGTGCCAGGCTCCAAGCTCCATGCCTCTCCCGCGGCACAGCGAGCAAGTGGAAAGGGGGTCCAGCCCCTGCATCCCCAGCCCTTCCCACCCTCTGGCTCCCGGACACGAAGCTGGGGGACGCTAAGGGAGGGCTCTGCGGGGAGCCCCCACCGCACCCGCGGGGGGACCCGCTGTCCCTGCGGGGCGCCCGGACCCTCCGCGAACTTTCCCGTCCGGAGGCACCGCGAGCGGGACGCGCTGGGGAGCGGGGCCGGAGCTTCTCCGGCGGCCGGGCTGCGAGCGGGAAAAGCCGGGCTGCCCCATCCCGTCTCCCGCCCGGCCCGGCCCCTCCGCCGCGGGATGCGGGCTGAGGACGCGCCATCCCCGGAGGCACCAACTTCGCCCGGTCACCCCAAGGCCGAGCTGAGCCAAGCCGAGGCTGGGCGGCGGCTGGAGGTGGCTGCTCAACCCTCCATCCCGCGGCTCCCTTTCCATCCCTGTGTCTTCCTTCCATCCTGCTGCTCCCTTTCCACCCCGCTGTCCTCCTTCCATCCCGCTGCCGTGCTCCGCGGCTGGAGCCGAGCCGTGCCCGGTGCTCGCTCCCCCTCCGGCCTCGCCTCCGCTCCGCTCCCGCAGCCGCGGCGCTCCCGCTCCCCCCGCGCCCTCCTCGCCGCCTCTCCCGGCCCCAGCACCCGCTCCCGGCCCGGTCCCCGGCCCCTCTTCCCCTCGTGGGACCTTGGTCGCTCCCGAACACTCCACGGGGAAAAAAAGTTGTAGCGAGGGAAGTTCGCGGCGCGGGGCGAAGTTGGGGCCGCGGCCGCCGTGCCCTGCCCGGGGAAGCCGCGGAGGCGGGGGGGGGACCGGCGCGCACCTACCTTCAGCTATCGCCCTCTTCATCTTAGGGGTCGGGGAAGGCACGTCTGGAGGCGCAAAGTGGAGCGGCAGCGGTACAATCCTTGGGAAAGCGGGGCAGATCCCGGTGCCAAACTTCAGCCCGAGCGGGGAGCGGCGGCGCACGGGGAGGGGGGGGCGCTCCCGGTGCCGGCGCCCTCGCTCATCGGGGGAATGAGCAGCCCCCGAGCTGGAGTCAGCATCCAGGCGAGGCTCCCCCNGCGGAGCCCCCGCCGTGCGCGGCCGCAGCCCGGGCAGCGCAGCGCGGGGCCGGAAGCCTCATTCCTGGACGAGAGGTGCCACCTAAAGGAAGCGGCGGAGAGGGACGCCCGGGCGGCGGCGGGCACCGGGCCCGCTCCCTCCTCGCCACCTCCCGCCGCAGCCGCGCCCGCTCTGCCCCGGGGGCCGCGGGGAACACGGCTCGGAGCCCCTCGGGAGGCACCGGAGACCTCGGCGGGTGGTTTTCCCTCCTCTGGATCCTCGCGCTGGGGGGGCGGCG
>WAAG01037161.1:26563-51914 GCA_013390105.1 Tichodroma muraria | reverse complement strand
ACGCGCGGGGCCGGGGCTGCGGCGGATCCCGCGGCGGGGAGCGGAGCCGGCTGCGCTGTATCCCGGGAGCGAGCGGCGAGCGAGCGGCGATGGAGAGGCGATGAATGTTTTATGGGATCATGTGGTTTGACGTGAGAGGAATCAGCCTAGATCGGATTTACTGGCTGGAGGAGTGAGCGGGAGGACGGGGGNACACGGCTCGGAGCCCCTCGGGAGGCACCGGAGACCTCGGCGGGTGTTTTCCCCTGCTCTGGATCTGCGCGCTGGGGAGGCGGCGAGAGACATCCGAACCCGCGGTGCCTCCTCTTCCTCACCAGATTCGGCTGCTGCGGGTGCGGAGCTGCTGCTTTCCCGAGGGAACGATGTCAGGGAGCCATTCGGGTACAGCCCGAAGGAGAACTCTTCCCTGTGGCTGAACCCTCTCGCTATCCCTGCTCCTTGGGATCACTCTCCCGCGGGCAGGAAGGACAGCAGCTTGCCTCAGTTTACCCAAGAGCACGAAGGTTACACTGTAGCTGAATCGGGCTGAAGCTGGATTCCCATCCTGCTGAGCCCTCCGGCAGCCGTCCCTGCCCTGGAGGGACAAGGGCTCCTGCACAGGCAGATCCCATCTGCAGCCATCCCGTCCGGGAAGCAGAAAGATGGATTTTTATTAAGTGAACTCATTTGCTCAGTGGGGAAAGGAGGAGGGAAGGATTGTGCTGGGGAAAGCTGAACATCTGCAATATGGGGAGTTGGTGGCTCTGTCTCTGCTAGTCAGAGGTTCAGCTGCCACCAGATCCCTGGACAGTGTGTGGATATGTCTGTATCCATGTGAAACCCCACTTGGAACTCTGCATACAGTCCTGGTGCCCCCAACATATGGGACATGGAGCTCTGGGAGCAGGTCCAGACCGGAGCCCCTCCCCTATGGAGACAGGCTGGGAGCTGGGATTGTTCAGCCCAGAGAAGAGAAGGTTGTGTGGAGACCTCACAGCATCTTCCAGGGTCTGAAGGGGCTACAGGGAAGCCAGGGAGGGACTTTTCATCAAGAACTGAGGTGCCAGGACACACGGAATGGCTTCCCACTGCCAGAGGGCAGGGAGAGATGGGATATTGGGCAGGAATTGTTCCCTGGGAGGGTGGGCAGGCCCTGGCACAGGGTGCCCAGAGCAGCTGTGGCTGCCCCTGGATCCCTGGCAGTGTCCAAGGCCAGGCTAGACACTGGGGCCTGGAGCAGCCTGGGATAGTGGAAGGTATCCTTGCCTGTGGAAGGGGGTGGAAATGTAAGGTCTCTTCCTTAAGGTCTCTTCCAGCCCAATCCATTCTGGCATTCTACGTGTGTATTTATCTTTACCTGTGTACACCAGGTATGGAAATGCTACTGAGCCTTCATTCCTCACTTATGGTTTGTCACCCCAACATTGGCCATCTCTTCCAGCTTGCCCTCAGGGTTGGTGTCACAACCACACCCCTCCAAGGCCTGCCCATGTAGGCATCACTGCAGGGTGAGCCAGGGCTCAGTTCCTCCTGTGTGCAATAACCCTCTCACCACACCCGGAGGCTGTGGGTGCCTCACACTGACCCAGCCCACAATCATTTATGGAAAAAAGAAACCCAGACCAAGGCACCCAACTGGACACTTGGGGCAGATGGAGGTGATTTACCCAATGTGGGCTTTATTTGTGCCAACACCCTCAGGTGGCTCAAGGTCCCGGGCTCAGGATCACAGGATCACAGGATGGGTTGGGTTAGAAGGGACCTTAAAGCTCATCTGGTTCCAATCCCATTGCTGGGGGACCTTCACTAGGTCCTCGAAACCCCATCTGAAAATGATCCAGGAGAACTGTCCAGACACCCTCTAACTGTGCAGGTGTGAGGTTCTGTACAGCCTTGGACCTGCAGCCCCTTCCTCCTGGAGGAAGCCCCCTGGAGAGGGCAGGTGGCACCCAGGGAAGGCAGGGGGCTCCTTCTGGCCACTCTCTTTCTGCTCCTCCAGAATGCAAAGGTACATTGATGATTCCCTAATCCTCTTCCTTCCCACACCTCCAGCCCTTCCCAGGCATTCCCTGACGTTCTCTGCCTCTTCTGCTTTGCCTGCCCCCTTCCCTCTGTTTGCTCTGGGCGACTCCCAGCTGTATCCTGCCCATCCTGGATTTTCCTGGAGCCCTGCACACACTTAATGAACAGGAGAGCACTTAATGAACGTGCTGCCAGAGGAACACTGTGCCCACAGGGTCACAGTTGGGACACAGCTGGGACACTTGGGTCACTCTTGAGTGCTTGGGCCAGTCCATGGTCTGCTCTGAAGGAACAGAAGGATTTTCTGGGAATGCCAGGATAGGTGAGGTCTGGGAAGAGACAAGCAATATTCCTGTGCAGTCTGCTGCAGCACACTCTGTTGTTGGTTTTGGACATGTTCTGGGAGGGAGGATGATCCCACCCTGCCCTGCTATTCCTGCAGTGGCAGCCCAGCTAGCACAGGTTAGGAATGTGCTGCTCCTCCCTTTTGAACTCACCTGCAAGCAGCTCCTGTTTCAGCAGTGCCCTTTGACTCCACCATCCCAAGTGGTGCTGCAGGAGAGAGAGGTCACCGACGTGCAGGGCATCAAAATAACTGCAGAAGAAAGGACCCTGGAGCTGGAATTTCCTGGGAGAGGGCTGGAAGGTGAGCAGGAGCACTGAAGGAGTTAATTGAAGCTCTAGTCACAGGCCCAAAAATTCCAGGTTGTACCAGGGAGGTGGCGGCTGTTTGGCTGACATTTCTGAAAGGTTAATCTGGAAACAGAGAGAGCACATCTGTACAGGGCTGGGGCTGACTCCTCCTGCAGATTCCTGCACCTCCTTGGGCTGTTTGTCCCAGCACTTGTTACACTGAGGTCACCACGAGGCAGCCTGGGGCTGTGACCTTGGCATGCAGGGATGCTCCACAGAGTCCTCTGGGACAAGGTGCAGGAAACTGGCTCTGCTTTGTGCCCCATGCTGGACACCCGTGCTTCCCATTTCTCCACGTGGCAAGGAGCTGTCCAGCCAGAGCAGGGTGAAGGAGGGGTCTCCCCAGCAGGAGATCTCCTGGGGGGGCGGAGTGCTCGCAGTGCAGTGGGAGTAACTCTGGAGAGGAGGCAACGCTCCTCGAGATGAAGACACCTCGCTTTGACTGGATAATTAGATGTTCATCTCTACCTAATGCTTAATCACACTGGGATCAATTCTCTTCCTTCTCATTGGGAGTCTTGTTTGCAAAGTGCCATCCCTCCCTGCTCTCTTCAATCTGGGGGTGTGAGCACAGGGAACCCAAAGGCTTTAGGGCACATTCGTGTGGGTACAGAAGACAGAGGTGGATGTGGGGAAATAGAGAGGGCACATGAAATGGGAATTCATTACCCTTTGCTGTGCTCACACCCACCTCTTTATTTTTTAATAGAACCTAAAGAAATGGACTCCTTGAATCCTCATATTGAATAAAGTGTGTATTTTTCTGGTCCAGTAAAGGCTTTTCACCTTTCCTCCCCATGGCCTTGTGGCTGCACCTGTCCCATGTCTGATGTGGCTGGGAGCACCTGAAAACATCTCTGAGAGGGGCAAGGAGGCAGGAAAAGGGCACCAAAAGACCATTTTTTTTTGCTCTTTCTAGTGGAAGGGGGACAAGATGCTCTTTTAGGGTCCTGTCCAACCCAGCCCGTTGTGGGACTTTGTCTCTGCCAGGTTCTGGCACCGCCTGTGCTCACAGGAGACAGGAGATGTGGGCACAGGGTGCAGCCTGGGCAATCTGCAGTTGAGGAAATGTCACTTGCTCCAGTGGAGAACCATCCCTCTGGACCTCTGGAAGAGTCACCCTTCAGAGACACAAGAAGATCTTTTTAAAGTAGCTTCCACCTGCTCTGAGGCCAGGCATGGGCACACCATGGGGCAGACTCCAAATACAGAACTAAAAGGGCTTCCCAGACTCACACCACTGCACTATTGACAAAGTTTATGTTTGACACCTTCTACCCTTTGACTTTTGTGAAGGGCACCAAGACCATGGCTCTTTCCTCGACGTTTCTCGCAGCTGGAACGTGGCCCCTGCAGACTGGGAGGCACTGGGAGGCTCTACATCAGCAGGGCTCCTTGGCCAGGGCAGCACACAAGGAGGATCTGTGCTGACCAAGACTATATCATCCTTCCCACACACCAAATATTTAATATATAAAACACATACTTTACACAGAGCTATATTAGCGGTTGACATGAAGTTGTGGCAGGTGGGACCTTGTTCTGGAATCATTCTCCAGAACTCCTCAGTTCCCACAGAAGTGCACCACAGAGGGAAGGAGCTCTGATGTCCACAGGAGAAATTTCTTGGGGAAGAGGAGGGGCAGGCACTGAGCTCTGCTCTGTGGTGAGCAGGGACAGCACTCAGGGAATGGCTGGAGCTGGGCCAGGGCAGGCCCAGGCTGGATTTCAGGGAAAGGCTCTTGCCCAGAGGGTGCTGACACTGCCCAGGCTCCCCAGGGAATGGGCACGGCCCCGAGGCTGCCAGAGCTCCAGGAGCCTTTGGACAGCGCTCCAGGGATGCCCAGGGTGGGATTGCTGGGGGGTCTGGGCAGGGCCAGGAGCTGGATGATCCCTGTGGGTCCCTCCCAGCTCACACAGGTGATGTGCCAGGTCTGGTTCCTCCCCTGCAGTTGGCTGTGCCCTGGCTACCAGAGCACCTCAGATGCCACCCGGAGCCAGCACCTGGCAGGGCCAGCCCAGTGGCCACAGGACAGAGGCACGCTGGCCACCCCTGGAACGCGTGCGGGGACAGAGGACATGGCAGAGCTGCTGGCTGACCCCGGGCTCGGTGTGAGCTCTGCCCGGCTCCAGCCCCGGCAGCCGGGGCGCTCCACCTCTGCCCGCTGCTCAGCTCATTACAGGCCCTCGCTGGCTCAGGGCAAGGCACTGAGTGTCTGTGTTGTTCCACGGGCTGCTTTGCTCCTCCTGCCATGAAAAACTGCACCCGGAGCCTGGCTGGGCAGGACAGGGAGAGAAAAGCTCCCCCTCTGTCAGCACATCCACCGCAGCGCCGCCAGTGATCCTCCCGGCTGCTGCTTATCCCAGGAGTGAATTATGGCCCTCGCAGCTCCTGCTCCGTGATTTCGCTCACATTTCAGGCCTCTCCTGCCTGAGCAATGGGGTCGGCGTGGACGAGTTGTTCCTGTAAATCATCCCAGCACCGCTCCAGCCTGACACATCAATCCCCTCTGTAAAAGGTTCCCACCTGGTCCTGGCGGTGCTGCTGAGATTGGGATGTGCCAGGAATCCTTCAGGAGGCTGTGCAGGAAGGGCTGCAGATTTATTCAGGCATCTCTTGCAGAAAGCTGCTCCCTTTCCAGCCTTGGGGGGACTCACCTGGCTGAGGGCTGCCACTGGGCTTGGAGCTGCCCTGAGCTCACCATGCACTGACTGTGAAGCACCTGGGAACAAGCAGAGAATCCCAGAATGGTTTGGGGGACACCTTCCACTAGTCCAGGCTGCTCCAAGCCCCATCCAAACTGGTCTTGGACATTTCCAGGGATCCAGGGACAGCCACAGCTGCTCTGGGCACCCTGGGCCAGGGCATGCCCACCCTCCCAGGGAACAATTCCTTCCCAATATCCCATCTCTCCCAGCCCTCTGGCAGTGGGAAGCCATTCCCTGTGTCCTGTCCCTCCATCCCTGGTCCCAAGGCCCTCTCCAGCTCTCCTTGAGCCCCTTTAGGCCCTGGCAGGGGCTCCGAGCCCTCCCTGGACCCTTCTCTTCTCCAGGGGAACATCCCCCGCTCTTCCAGCCTGGCTCCAGAGCAGAAAGAACAGGAAGGATGGAGAGGTGGGGGAAAGCTGGTTTTAAGACTTATTTTATTCTCATTGTCCTGCTCTGAATTTTTTGGTAATACATTCAATCAATATCCCCAGGCTCAGGCTGTTGTGCCTGTGATGGTGACCAGGGAGGGATCTCTCCCAGTGTTTACCTCTCCCTTTATTTTCTCTCCCCTTTCCAGTTGCAGAGGGCACTGATAAAGCAACTTCGGTGGGCACCCAACATCTATCTGGGGCCAACCCACCCCAGAGATTCTGCATGTGCAGGGGGAGCCAAGGGGAGTGGCAGAGGTGCAGCAAAACCTGAATGAAGACCTGACATAAAAGAGCTGGGCCTGTGCATCCCATGGGTGTTGGAGGCTGGGCTGAACTGGGAATGCTGAGTGTCCCCCAGGCCACCCCAGGGACCTGGGAGCCCAGCACAGCCATGACTTCTCCATTTCTGCACCAGCTGCTCTCATCCCCACCTGAATCTCCAAAAATCCCAAAAATGCCAAATCTCCAGGCAGACACAGGATCCAGACGGAGCAGGTTCTGGGGGAAGAGCCCTCCCCGCACCCTTCAGCCCAAGCTGGTGAGCACATCCTGCACAGTCTGGGGTGTGTCTGCACCACCAGCAGTGTGTTGGACGCAGTGCCAAGGAGTGGGAAGAGTCCTGGGAGGAGCAGCTGAGGAATGGTCGCTCCAGTTGATGCCTGAAGATTTTTTCTTTTTTTTGTATTTTTCATGTATTTGTGACTTTGTAGGCCATTAATACGTGGTTATAAAGCCCCTGGTATTTTTTCTATCCTTTCTCTTAGATTTCAGATAACCTTCTAACACATTCCTGAAACACTGTTTAGTCTTATTTTCAAGTAGAGGACCTACAAGAAGAACATTCCATTTTCTAATCAGAATTTGAGAGGACATAATGAGAAGTGGGGCAAAGAAGCCCTGGACCAACTCCTGTGGGGCAGTACCTGGGGAAAAAATTGCCTAACCAACTGCTCTTCTGGAGTCCAATATTGGACCAATATTGGACCAATATTTGTTAGATATGCTAACTTGTTAAACTCATAAAAATTGTAAAATTCCAATACTGCATGTGCCCATGACGACTGGGACACCTGGAAGCTTCCAAATAAAGGTCTGCTTTTTATTTTATGATTTTAGCACTGTTACAAGAGTTTCCTCTTTTGATTACAGGCAGCACAGTCACACCAGCAGGACCCAGCTGGGGTCACCTTCCAGGTGCTGTCACTGCTCTTAGCTCTGCATTCCAGGGGCTCTGCTGCTCCCAGGGGCAGCACATGGTGGGGTGGGCAGCAATCTATGTGTTATCCATGTCTTACGAGGCCTCAGCTTTGTGTTTTCCTCCAACCCAACGGTGTCTCCACTGGGGTGGAGCCTGGGACAGGCATCCCTGCCCAGACTTCCTCTGCCTTCAGTTACTGGGATGTGGCTTTTCCTCCTCACTTTGTTTGAATCTTTCTTTGTTTTCCATTTCCTTGTGTATTTTTAAGGCTGACTTCTCCTCTCCCAAGGCCCCTGGCTGTCCTGGCAGCTGCAGGGATTTGCAGGAAAGCTGCTGGAGAGCACTGGCAGAAAATGAACATGGAATTTGTGACCAGAGCAGCTGCCCTTGCAGCCCCATCCCGAGCATCACTGAGATCTCACAGAGGAATGAGAGCATGTCAGCACCACCTGACCAGTCACAACAGCTCTGATTTCAGATCTGCAGTGCTCCCAGCAGCGTTAGCAAATGAGTTGCAGACCGGGAACTATCTGCAAATAGTTTCCAATAATGAATTGAGGTGCAAAAGCTGCAATCTGCTCTGAGACAATCTGTAAACAGAGGGAAGGAAAATTCACCAAAATAAATTATTCATTTCAGATTACTCCTCTAGCTCATGTCTTAACTTGAAAATCTCCAGGGCCTGCAGAGACTTCTGGGGATGCTCCTGTACCTTGAGCAGAGCGGCATTGGGGCAGGCACAGGGATGTGAGAGAGATCAGGGCATCCTATCAACACCTGGCCAGCTTTTCTCCCCCCACTGATGGGGATTTGCCACCAAACGTGGACCAGCTCCATGGGTTGTCCAAGGGCACTGAATGTAAATCTATTCCAGACCAAAAATTGGACTCTTCTCCTTTCGCTGCTGCCACCAACAAAGAGGAAAAGGAGCCATCCTGGAGCAGGAAGCAAAGCAGAGATGGGATTGGGAATGGGGAAAGGAGAGGACGCAGGGATAGCAGACAGGGCAGGCTGGAGGCAGATCACAATGTCAAGCTGGACCGGACCATGTGGGATGCAGATGTGCCCACAGATGTGCCCACCCTGGCATGGCAGTCCTGGGTAAGGGCACTGGAGGGGCTGGGTGTGGTGTGATGCACCAAAATCTGTGCCCAGACGCCCCTGGAAACCTTCCAAACAGCCTGAGGAGGAGAAATCGGCCCTGAGGAGGAAGGCGATCCCCAAGAATAGCCTGAGGGTCCCTGGGGGCACAACAGGAGGAACCCCTGGGCCCCAGGCAAGGGGAACCATGAGCAGGCTGTGCCCGAGGGATGTGAGGGCCTCAGGGTCCCACCCCTGCACCCTGCACAGCTCCCTGATGAATCCGGGACTGGCAGGGCACTTGGCATGGCTTGGTGCTGGAGAAACTGGTTAAAGAGCAGAAAAACTGCACATGGAAGAGAGAAATATATGGAACTGGAGGAGGGTGCAAGATGGGAAGCTGGGATAGAGCAGTGATTACTTGTTCAATTATCTGCAAAGATTGGCTTGAGATGCTCCTGGGTCCTCCCAGGCAGGATCTTCAGCTGGGACAGGCCAGGTTTAAGCATCTTTGTCATTCTGCCCCATGGATTGCAGGCACCACAGTCTGGCTCTTCAGGTTTTAGCCCTTCTAGTCAGTCCCAAGTCTTCAACCTCACCATGAAAAGCAGCAGAGCCATTTCACAGAGAGGTGTGAGGCAATATTATCTTCTTTAGTTAGAATTAAACAAGTAAATACAATTCTAGTGTGTGTTTTCCTGAAAATATAATGCGTGGGACTGCAGGGAAGGGCAAAGTTCAGAGCAGAATTCTCCAGTACTGACCGTGCCAAACTGGGCAGAAGATTGGAGAACCAAATTATTGCCCACACTTCAAGGAGGTTTTAGACTAAACCTAACCCCAGACATCACCTGGAGAGAACCTTGTGGCAAGCTGGACTTTTACAAACCTTTTTTTCTGCCCTGAAACTTGCTCTATATTCAGGGGAGTGCAGGAATACTCAAACAGCTCAAATCTAGTGGATTTGTCTTTGATCCAGTTTGGCAATTATTGTCCCAAACTCGCATGACCCCAGGAAATGCCAGGGCTTGGCCTTTCGGAGCTGCTGGTGTTAGAGCCCAGCTAACCCTGCTCATCAGCCACTGAATTACTGGGGCATTATTGCTGCTCTGGACCACAGAGGTTTTCCAGGGGATGTGCTGGAACTCTCAAGGCTTTGCAAGAACTATTTCAGCTTTAAGAAATAACCCCAAGAAAATGCTGTCAGCACTGTTCAACCAGTTCTTGATGAAGGCTTTAGAAACATCCCTGTCAAGGCCATGGCTTTGCTCTGCTGGCAAAGGACAAGAGAATATTTGGGCACCCAATTCCACAGGGGAAGTGGCAAGTGTAAGTCATGGGATTGAGTATTTTGGCGAAAAAACACGGAGTACAGCGAGAAGGACATGCGGTTTTGGCAGCGGCTTGAGTCTAGAAGAGCTCCTGGGATTAGGACACCTCCTGAATCCCCTTGGCCTCGTGGCCCCTCCATCGTCCACGCTTGCGCAGAGCAGTGCAGACGCTGAAGTGACAGCTGAGAACTGCTCCTGCAGACCATCCCCAGGAAAAGCCAAGTGCCCACGTAGCTTCCTAAAGCAAGTGGTTTTCAGGAAAAGGCAGAAGGCTGCGGGAAAACAGAATGCAGCTCTGTGGGAAGGCTGCATGGAAATCAGCTCCTCTCATTGAAAACTTGACTCTCTGCAGAGCAGCTGCTGGTTCAGAGCTCTGGCAGCAGCACCAAGAGCTGGGAATCCAATGCCCTTGTTCCCATGTCCAGAGGGAGCAGCACTCCTGAGGCTGTGCTAGCCAGTCCTTGAGGAGGGGTGGCACTCAGGACACTGAGGCCAGGCTGCTCCTGCAGGGTGAATGCCATAAACGTGTGGAGCTGAGGTGTCACCAGGAGTGCTGGAGGGTGCTGTCACAATGACACACAAACCACACCTCCAGCAAACCCTTCCAACATTCCTGGACTGGAGGAACTTCCATGAGGCTCCTGCTTGCCTGGGGCTGCTGTTTGTGCCACCTCTTGGCTAAGGATGTAAAATGGGCAGCACAAGGACGCTGATTTGGGTTTTTTTGTGGTTTTTTTGTGAGACCTCAAAGCCCTCAAGAGCACCTGAGGATTCTCCCTAGCGCAGGCTCAGGAGCTCAGGGAGCTGGTGCAGGTGTCACAGATATGCCTGGGCGTGAGCTGGAGGGGTTTCTGGCACTGCAGGTGCTGCTTGGACTGGGGCTGACGGGGCTGTGCTGCTGCCTCGCTGAGCAGTGTCCCTCTCAGTGGGACCCCAAAGCCATCAGAGGGTGCTGGCACCAGGGTTGTGCTCAGGTGTGAGCTCGGGTTTGACCCGTGCTGCCAGACAGCGCAGGGCCAGCACTGCCCGTTCCTTCACAAGGAAATAATCTTCCGTTTCCTGGCTGTTTGCAATTAGCCCCCCGCAGCAGATGAATAATCTGTTCTTGTTGATTTGACAGAGATGCTTGGAAAGGGGACAGACAAACAGCGCGTTCCGCCTCGCCTGGCAGTCGCAGGCACAAAGGCAGGAAAACACGGACACGCCGTTAATTCCCAGCAACAATCCCGTAAATTTAGCAGTGCTGGCACAAGGCAGGCAACAAATGCAACAAACAGGGATTGGAGGAGCCGCAGAACTGCTGCCACCAGGCAGAGCAGCCCCCGGCACCCGAGCGTGGCTCGAGGAAGGGGTCAGGGAGGGCGAGGGCAGCCCCTGGGCCGGGCTGCTCGGAGCCGGGGGGTGCCAGCCCACGGGCCCACAACCCCTGTGGGAGAGCTGCTTTCTCGCCGTCAGAAAATCAAAGCCATTTTCAGAAGGAGAACAGATTTTGGTTGGGAGGTGAGGGAAGTGGAGGGCCAAGAATAGAAGGGAACAGTGGGCGGGATTCTGACTCCCTGCTGCATTCAAAGTAAAGTACAGGACAAGTTTCAAGGAAGCAGCGGGGCAGCCCTCGGGGGAGCTGGCAGGGACAGAGGAGCCTGGCAGGGGGCGGGGGGCCGGCCCTGCTGCCCCGGGGAACACGGGAGGGCCGCGGGGCAGGGACAGCACAAAGCAGAGCTGCAGCACTGCGCTTCTCTCAGGCAGGCCCAGAGGCGGCAATCGCAGCCCCCTTACGGGGATTTCAAGGGAGACGGGGATTTTACAGCAGGAGATGATGCTGGGTGGCAGCGCTGAAGTGGATTTTAAGAGCGACAGCGCTGAGCATGAAACGGAGGGAAATCACTCAGGTCACCGGGCGCTGAGCGCTGCCCAGACGCGGCATTTTGGGGTGTTTGTCCCGGCGTGCACGGACCCGGCCGGCCCCGCAGAGCCGCGCTCACACGGCCGGGCCCAACGCCATCTGTGCGGCCACGGCAGGAACTGCATTGGACCGGCCGGCAATTCGGGAATGCGGGATCAGGGGAGCCAGGAGCTGCGTTGGGCCCGCTGTGGGCTTGGGAATGACAGGTTGAGGAGAGGGCATCGCTTTGTGCTCCACTGTCACCTCTGTCCCCTCCAAGGGCAGCACTGGCAGGGCTTTGGCACAGGGCTCTGTGTGTTAATCCATGAGATTCTGGAAACATCAGGCAAAGCCAGCACAAGGCTGAGACTGCTGCAGGTACCAGGCAAGACAGCCCTGGGCGTTTCCATGCTGCAGGAACTGCAATTTTGGCTTCTTTTCTCCATGAGAGATTCCTGCAGGGCTGGAGACTTTGCCCAGAGTCTGCTGAAAGTGAGAACCTTGGTTTTATTCACAGAATCCCAGAATCCCTGAGGCTGAAAAAGCCCTCTGAGGTCATTGATTCCAACTTGTTCCCGATGCCCACCTTGTCCCAAGCCCAGAGCACTGAGTGCCACGTCCAGCCCTCCCTTGGACACCTCCAGGGATGGGGATTTCAAACCTCCCTGGGCAGCCCCTGCCAAGGCCTGATCCCCCTTTCCATGAGGAAATTCCTCCTGATGTCCAACCTGACATTTTTGCTGAGCACTGCAGCTCTGTTTGCAGGTGGGCTGGAGGCAGAGGCAGTGCATCTCGTGGAAGACGTGCTGCTGCCCTGGGCATCCCGGGGAGGATGGGCAGGGCTGAAAGGGACTTTTCTCTGTGGAATGGGATTGTGGTGCTGAGGCCATGTCTCAGCTCCATCTCTGCGTCAGGAGTGATGCTCAGGGAGCAGTGCAGGAACAGGGCAGGTGTGGAGAAGACAACGGCTGGCAGCCCCTGCAGATGGATGCTGTCATGGCAAGGACAGCAGGGATTCCTTATCTCTCCTGCTGAGGTCTTTCCAAGCCCAGAGCCCAGCTGGCCCTTTGGCTAATGCACCCCCCCCGCCAGCCTTTCTCACCTTTCACAGTCCTGCTCTTCCTTTCCTGCCTCTTCCATTTTCCCCTGGGCTGCAGTCCTGAGGACAGGGAGCCAAGAAGAACCATTACACCGAGAAGGAGCCTGGCTGAGGCTCAGTCCCACCCAGCCTCAGCTCCTCATGTGCTCACCTCAGATCGGGCAGAGTGTAGGAAAACGGGACTAAGCAGGTGCCCAGGTGTGTGTCTGCTTGGTCCCACCTGTGACTGTCTGAGTTCCCAGCAAGCAGCAAGAGGAGGCCTCTGGGAACTCCTCCATCCCCCAGCTGTTGCAGGAACCATGCTCAGCTCTGCTCCAACAGAGCCTTGTGGAGAGGGGCTGCGCCCTGGAAAACTGCAGCCTGGGAAGCTCTTGCACCACTGTCTGAGCATGGAAGGACTTTTGGTGTCTGGGGCTGCTCTTCCTCCAGCTCCAGAGGGTCTGTGAATCACGTGGACGACTTGATGTCACCCTAAAGCAACAGAGAAGCCACCTCTGAAGGGCACCTTCCTCTGTGTGTGTGACAAAGTGCTCTGAAATATAGAAAAATTCTCAGTGGGGAAGATCACTAGGGACTTTACCAAAACTGACTTAAGAAACTGTTTCAAAGCATTCCAAATGGAGCTTGCAAATATCTGGCCGTGTTTGCTGTTCCCTGGCAGGAGTGGGTGGCTAGTGCCTTCTGCAGTGCTCCCAAGGAGCTGCTGGGAATATCCGAGCTCTGCAAACCTCACTGGTGCAGTGTCCCTGGCATGGCAGCAGGGTGTGTGTCACTAGAAAGGGAAGATGGGCTCCAGGAGCACAGGGAAGTCTTTAAGTCAGGCTGAGCATCCCACCAGCCCTTCAGCTCACGGTGCAAGCATTCCTTCCCCTTTAAACTGGAGGGAATATCTGATACTCATGGCTGGGTTGGCCCCCAGACCAGGATGGTGATGCACTGGAAAACAGAAAACCAGGAGAGAACCTCACTTAACCTCCAGTTTCAGGATCTTGTGGCAGCACCCTAGAGCTGTTCTCTTTTCGAGGGAGGTGGGATTTTCCTGCTGAACCAGGGCTGAGCTGAGCATCTCTGAAGGAGGAGTGGGGTTGGGGAAGTTCCCAAAGCTGCTGACAGCTCCTGGTGTCCCCCCAGGTTTCCCTGGCAGTCCTGTCCAGGTGTCCCGACTGCAGCAGGTCCTGAAGTGGGCTCTGATCACTCAGGATTTTGGAGATCCCTGCAGCATGACCAGAACATCTCCCAGCGTGTTCCCCGGCCCACATGGGTGGTGAGCAGCCTGCCAGCCTCACAGCTCCTGGCAAGCACAACTCCCCACTCACTCCTGATAACTACAGCCTGGGGAAAAAAAAAAAAAAAAAAAATTAAAAAAAAAAATGGATTTTCCCCCTTCCTTTTTCAGGAATTCTGGCAAGATGTCAAAATGCTCTGCTGCCACTCAGAGTGGAGAGCTTTGCCCAGCTCTTCCCCGTGCTCGTCTGCCAGGCCTGGAGCGATTGCAGAGCTTATTTTCGGCAGCTGAAGCGGCAGCAGGAGCGGGAGGGGAAGGCTGGGCTATCAGTCACCGGGAGATGCTGCTCACTCCCACGGAGGTGTTTACAGGAGGGGCGTGAGTGTGAGCTGGAGCCAGCTGCCATTAGCATTGCAGATCGGGCACTTGTTAGCAGAGTACTTCGCCCCTGCTTTACAATTTGCTAATAATAAAGCATTTGTTCCCGGCAAACAAACGCCCAGATTTATGTCTTGCTCACAAAGGACTCCAATAGATATATTGATACCTTGTGAAGCTGCAGCGGGGAGAGGGATTGAAAAGCTGCTGTTTACTTGGCTCTATCCAGCTCCTCTATTGATGACTGGGAGGCATTTGTTTCACCGAGGACAGAGCACTCAGAACTGCGAACTCTCTGTTGCCAATAGTGCCATATTTAGGGTTATTATATCACCATAAAACAGCTTTATGGGGCCGTGAATATCGGGGCACGTCGATACCCACCACTGCACCACGGCTGTGCCTCCTGCCGGGCGGGGCTGGCAGAGCCCAGGCAGCCCTGGAGCCCAGAAAACAGGGAAGAACAGCTTTCAGGGGAGAAACAGGCACAAGGAAGAGCTCTCGGGGCTGTCACCTTCCCTGCTGCTGAGCCCAGCGAGGAGAGCCAGTGTGCAGACCTGTGCTGGCACTGGGGACTCCGTTTCCCAGCATATCGAGTCAGTGCAGGGGTGCCAGTGCCCTGGGAATGGCTGGGAATATGCCAGGCACCAAAAATACAAGGGCAGAAGCTCCAGTCCTTCCCCCCAGCCATGGCTGCAGGTCACGGGGAGGGCTGGAGGGTGCTGTGGTGCTGCCACAGGATGGGACCTGTCAGAGCAGCGTCCCCTGTCCTCCAGTTTGGCAAGAACCTTGTCCTGGGATCGTTCTCCAGAACTCCTCAGCTCCCAGGGGCAGCACAGCACAGAGGGAAGGAGCTCTGATGTCCACAGGAGAAATTTCTTGGGGAAGAGGAGGGGCAGACACTGAGCTCTGCTCTGTGGTGAGCAGGGACAGCACCCAGGGAATGGCTGGAGCTGGGCCAGGGCAGGCTCAGGCTGGATTTCAGGGAAAGGATCTTCCCCAGAGGGTGCTGGCACTGCCCAGGCTCCCCAGGGAATGGGCACGGCCCCGAGGCTGCCAGAGCTCCAGGAGCCTTTGGACAGCGCTCCAGGGATGCTCAGGCTGGGATTGTTGGGGGGTCTGTCAGGGCCAGGGGCTGGATCAGTGATCCCTGTGGGTCCCTTCCCACTCAGGATATTCCATGATCCTGTGATTCTTCTGTGGGAGGTGTTCCAGTCCCAGAAAGGACAGAGATGCCCTGGAGGGCTTGTACCTTCCACAGCTAAAACCTTCCACAGCCCAAACACCCCCGTGGGTCTGGGCTGTGCCTTCCCACCCCATTCCCGTGTTTAAGCGCTGCATCCACCCCCAGGTGAGCCCTTGTTTCTGGTGATCCATCAAACCCGGAGTGAGCTCTGCAGGTGAAGGAGCAAGCACAGCCCTGTAACTGCTCCAGAAGAGGCTCTCCCTGTCAGCTCCCATCCTCTCTTACATTTTAGCTGCTAAATAATGCACTAATGGAAAAGGAAACCTTAGCCAGGGCAGCCAGATTAAGATGCAGAGCAACCACAGCTTTTCGCTTTCATTTTCTCCAAATGCTGCATTTCTTAACTTTATTTCTACACATTTTGTTGTTGTTGGATTTCTTTGTCGAGGGCTTTCCAAGAAGAGGAGACAGATTTTGACTGCAACACTTGAACTTTTGTTATCAATGTTCTTGCAATAAATTTTGGCTTCGACAGGAAGCTGCTGGAGCTAAGAAATCACAGAGGAACCAAAGCACAGAAAAGACTGAGAGGTGCCTTTAGCCTTTTGAGAAGACTCCGTTAAGATACTCTGACTCTTGGATTGTATTTTAGCCTATCTTTCTGCTCACTGCTGCATTCACCTTTGAGGGGGAGTGGCCTTTCTCTTTACAACCTGAGAGTTTTATTCTGACTATTAAATTAGTAATTAGCGTTTCATTTAGCAGGGATCTCCAGTGCCCAGACGGTATTGATTTGTTAGAGATGGAAAGATGGAGCCTCTTTCACCGCGGTTTTGGGCACAGAGTCAAGGGGGCTTCTCAGCTATTTAAAGGTGCATTTCCCGTGCAGAGGACAGGCAGGATGGGACAGAAGGGCCAGGGAGGGTTTGTCACTGCAGGTGTCTCATACCTGCACTGTAATGCCCACATCCCACCTGGCAAAGTGCCCCTGGGCAGGACAGAGGAGCTGGAGGCTCCTCAAGGCTCCAGGGGACACTCCCAGCAAGGCACAGTCACCCATGTCCTGCTCTTCCAATCCCCAGAGACAGGCCATTCTCAGGATCCTTGGGATGTAAAACACCTTTCCTGCAAGGCTCTGCTGTCTAAGGGGGACTCCAGGCTCAGGGCTCACCTCAGCTGGGCCAGCAATTGCCAAAGTCACCTGTGTGTTTTAACAAGAGCTTGTGATTCCTCTGGAGAGGTCTGGAGAGGAAAATGAGTGCAGGAAAAGGAAAGCCAGGGCAGTGGTGGAGGCCCCATCCCTGGAAATGGTCAAAGAATAAGAAGTGGGAATTGGGGACGTGGTTTAGTGGCCACGGTGGGATTCGATCAAAGGTTGGACTTGATCTTGGAGGCTTTCTCCAAGTTAACGATTCCATGGATGTAGGGAAGGAGCCTCACTGGTGTTTTGTGTGTCATATTCACTCTTCTTTCACCTGAAGTTTAAACCAGAGCATAACTCAGCACTACCCCAAAGCTGAGTCCAATCCCAAGCGTTCAGCAAATGTTTCATTTGGAGCAGCCATTGATGAACTGATAAAGCATCACTGAGGAATCCTGGCAAACCCGGGGGAAGAGTTGCCAGAGACAAGGGCAGAGGCAGGAGGTCACAGAGCTCCACGTGAGCATCTGCAAACCAGCACAGGAGAACTCCTGTCACAGTGACCAGGGAATGGGCACGGCCCCGAGGCTGCCAGAGCTCCAGGAGCCTTTGGACAGCATTCCAGGGATGCCCAGGCTGGGATTGTTGGGGGGTCTGGGCAGGGCCAGGGGCTGGGCTGGATGATCTTGGTGGGCCCCTTCCAGCTCAGGACGTTCTGTGATTGTGTGAATTCCTTTCAGAGTAAGGTTATAGAATCACACAATCACAGAATGTCCTCCTGGAAGGACCCACAGGGATCAGCCAGCCCAGCTCCTGGCCATGCACAGACACCCCAAAATCCTACCCTGTGCATCCCTGGGAGCACTCCTGGAGCTCTGGCAGCCTCGGGGCCGTGCCCATTCCCTGGGGTGCAGGTGCAGGCAGTCCCTGCCCAGAAGCCTCTGGGGGAAGAACCCCAAGGCACTTGGGGCACACCTGGAGTCCAAGCCCATGGGAGGGAACTAAGGGCATGGAAACAATGGAGGCTCAGCAGGAGGCTCTGCTGGAGTTTAAATGCAGGAGAGAGGATGCTCTCAGCTGCCAGGGCTGCCCTGCCTGGCAGGAGCAGCACATCAGCCTGCACAGCTGTGCAGGGGATTAGCAGCTCAGAGAGGCTTTGCCCGCAGCTGTGCACAAGGGCAAACATATGTAAAGAAAAAGCCTTTACAAATAATCTTAATCTAATCTGGGGCTGCAGACTCTCTAGATTTGCCCACAATCACACATCACAGCAGGCAAGCCAAGTGTGTTCCAGGGCTCTGTGCTGTTCACGGACTGGCTTGGGGGTTGTCCAGTGCCACAGCCACATCCTCTTGGGTGACAAGAACTGGCCATTGTCACACTGGGCACCTGCCTCTCACCTGCAGGATCACCCACTCTGGCACTGTCCAAGAGCAGCTTAGTGAGGATCCAAACAGCACAAATTTACAAGATGCCATCTCGAGATAAAGCCTGGAGACATTTAAGGGATTAAGGGACTTAATTTATCTGCAACAGCCGATGATCTTTCCATGGCAGAGCAGTTCCCTTGGTCCAGTGGAGTACAGGAAGGTGAGAAACTGCTCTGGGCACTCCAGGTTTGTGGGGTTTTTAACTTTACAGAATCACAGATAAGTTTGGATGGGAAGGGATGTTAAAGGTAATCCAGTGCCATCCCCTGCCACGGGCAGGGACACTTCCCACTATCCCAGGCTGCTCCAAGCCCTGTCCAGCCTGGCCTGGGACACTTCCAGTGATCCAGGGGCAGCCACAGCTTCTCTGTGCCAGGACCTCATAGCCCTTCTCCCATGAGAGGATTCCCATTCCCACAGCTCCCAGCAGGGGAGGGTCTCTGCTCCCCCCACTGACTGAAGGCTTCTATCACACCTGGGTCTATAAATGTGTTATAACAATACCTGCTGCTATTACTTCCACCAGCAGCCGGGCAGACATCTGGATTTTCCATTCTGCCCCTCAGGGACACCTCATGAGCCTGGCTTCCCAGCTGGGAGAGCACCCTGCTTTTCCCTGCTGGGCTCCCCCACTTTGCCAGGTCTCAGCCCTGCCCTGCCAATCCATCCTGCATCCTGAATCAGATCAGCTGGGTCATCCTGAGCAGGAGGAGAGGAGGGATCAGCTAGCTCTGGGAATAAACAGCCCATGGGAGGTCCCCCAGAGCACACATCAGGAACAGCGGTGGGTTTGCTGCAGTTCCAGGCACCGGAGTCAAGGCATGTCACCTGCAGCCCACCTAAAACTTTTGGGGCAGGTTGGTGTGTAGAGCAAGGATTGAAACCCCAGAGGCCTGACCATCAGGTGGCCCAAAGGCAGAGGGCAAGGGACACAGAGCCCCTGGCTTTGGGCCGCTTGGACAGGAGCAGGGAGCTGCAGGAGGAGTGGTAGCAGGGAACGCTGGAGTGCCAGTGCCCGCCAGTGCTGTCAGCCACGCACAGGACGGGCCTGGGCAGCTCAGGAGCCCGGGGGGCACCTGGCAGGGCTGAGAGCAGTGCTCAGTCTGGAGGGCAACTGAGGAGCTCTGGGATGTGGCCTCTGCTGCACTGGGCTGCTCTCCTGGGGCACCTCAGACCCCAGTCCTGGTGCTGCAAGCACTGGGAGGGTTTTCCCTGGCACTGGGCTGAGCTGGGGCTCTCATGGGATGGTCACTGGGCAGTCCAGGGGAGGAAAGGACTCCTTGCACCACCCCAGGTGCCTCACAGGAGTTCACAGAGTTGTGGGCAAACTGTGACACTGGGAACTCATTGAAAATCCACAAAATGACAGGGAAAAAAAAACATTTTTTTGTGTATGTTTCAAGCTAATTAACCCAATATTAATTGAACCAAACTTGCAAACACAAGCCCAGTCCCCATCTCCTGCCCTTGGGGGCTGCTGGGATGCGAGAAGGAGCAAGGAGTTCCCTGGGGGGGGTGGCTGAGCCGCAGCCAGGATGGGCTCCAAGCAGGAAGCTTTTACGATGTGGCCTTGGCATCCCAGACGGACTCAGGAGCTGCCCAGGCTCCCGCAGAAGCTGCTCCCCCGCTGGTCGTGGTGCTCACAGGCTGCTCGTGTCCTGCTCAGGGCCCCTGGCTGCTGTGATCAGCACTCAACGGGAGTCCTACAAATAATTCAAACAGCTTGGGGTTAAATTTGTGGATATTTGTGGCTACTGGGAAGTGGCTTTATCTTCAGCAGGGCTCAGGAGCAGGGGAGGAAGGAGGGAAAGAGGGCACAAGGAAAAAAATCTGTGAAGTTCCAGGATATTTGGAAGACTCTCCGAAAAAAATCTGATTATTTTTAATAAAAAATTTTAATCAAAAATGAGGACTTCTTTAAAAAATAGTTTTTGAACTCTCAGGTTGCCTGGGGTTTCACATGAGAAACACAAAACCCTTGGTATTCTGGGTAAGTAGGAAAGAAAAACTGGATTTATCCATCAAAATCTGCACATCTTCTTTGTGCAAGCACCTAAAAGTAGGTTCAAAAAGTGATCCTGTTAATCCTGCTCTCCTGAATAGAGGGAAGTATGCCAGAAAATGCCAGACTTGACAAAAACCAGTTCTGTAAGGAGAATCCCAGAATGTCCTAAATTGGGAAGGGAGCCACAAGGATCACTGATCCAGCCCCTGGCCCTGCCAGACCCCCAACAATCCCAGCCTGGGCATCCCTGGAGCGCTGTCCAAAGGCTCCTGGAGCTCTGGCAGCCTCGGGGCCGTGCCCATTCCCTGGGGAGCCTGGGCAGTGCCAGCCCCCTCTGGGGAAGAGCCTTTCCCTGAAATCCAGCCTGGGCCTGCCCTGGCCCAGCTCCAGCCGTTCCCTGGGTGCTGTCCCTGTGCCAGGAGCAGAGACTGGAACTGCCCCTCGGGAGGAGCTGTCCCTGCTTGGGGACAGCTGTCAGTGGATAAGGGGACATGACCTGATGTGCAATCCAGGCTGTGGGGGCAGAGGTGGGATGAGCCCTGCTGAGAAGAGTGTGGGGTGTCTGGAGAGGATGACCCAGGCCGAGGTCAGTGGAATAAATTGGGTGATTCCTGACCCCCTTAAGGACAAGAGGAAGGTCCCAGGGACGCCAGAGGCAGAGCAGTGGGACACTGGCAGTGGCTGAGGGCTCATGTCAGGCACTGCCATGGCACAAGAGCAGAGGTGGGGCCCAGAGGCTGCACAGTTGCCAGGCTGAGTTGGTCATGGATCTAGAAACAGAAGGATGGAATTGGAGGTTCCCTGGCTTGGTCACCTACAGGGTGATATTGTATGAATCCACATCAAATTGCTGCTGAAGACCCAGGCTTTCAAGCCAAGGCATTTTTCCCCAAATAAATCCCTCATATGTCTCTGTGATTGGCCTTTTCCTCCTGGATGGGCTCAGTGTGTTGGGTGCTCACCTTTTCCTAGAATCCCAAAATCCCTGAGGCTGGAAAAGCCCTCCCAGCCTGTCGAGTCCCAGCTGTGCCTGATCCCCACCTTGTCCCCAGCCCAGAGCACTGAGTGCCACATCCAGGCCTTCCTTGGACACCTCCAGGGACTGGGACTCCAAACTTCCCTGGACATCCCCTACCAAAGCCTGACCACCCTTTCAATGGAGAAATTCCTTCTCATGTCCTCCCCAAGCCCAGCCTGAGGCTGTTCCCTCTCCTCCTGTCCCTGTTCCTGGAGCAGAGCCCGACCCCCCCGGCTGTCCCCTCCTGTCAGGAGCTGTGCAGAGCCACAAGGGCTCCCTGAGCCTCCTCTGCTCCAGGCTTCCCCTGCTCCCTCAGCTGCTCCTGGGGCTCCAGCCCCTATTTTGTAACATGGAGTTTGAGGAAATCCAGGCACAGCCTGGAATCTGGGGCTGAACTCAGCTAGCTCTGGCTTCACTACATGAGTTATGTCCCAGTGGCTCTGCAGGTTTGCGGTGACACAAACCAGGAGTGTTTGGCCCATTCAGATCAGTTCCTGGGGGGTTTCCATGGGATATCTGGTCCTCAAAAGAAAATCTTTGTAAATACACCTGCCTGGAGCGGGTGAGTGCTGCTGTCAGGACTCTGGGGAATGAAGCAGTTTAGAACATTGGAAATAAATGTCAAGAAATTGCAAGGAGAGTCACCTGCTCATTATTTTTATCAGTCCTTGCTGAAAGAATGCAGCTCTAGGTAGCACACGACGGTGCCATGAGAAGCTTTGAATGTCACATCTCTTTTCTTTAATTCACACCAGGCGAAGGCAGCTGCTCATTACAAGTTCCTGCTAAAGAAGGACACGTGTAAGAGTGGCCACCCAGAGCCCTGCTTAACATGCTCAGCCTTCCCTGGGCATTCATCACAAAGCCAACCCTGCCTGCAGCAGCTGCCCCAGCCCGCTGCTGCTCTGCTGCCTGTTTGGGAGCTCGGAGCCAGCGCAGAGCTTTGCTCATGGAGGGAATACGCGGCACCTGAGCACCTGTGCATTTATCACAGGCAGGGCTGGCGGCAGGAGGGGCAGGGCTGCAATCCATGGATGTGTCTGCACCGGGGAAGCAGGAGGGAAGAGCATCCCATGGGCCTGGTTCCTGCAGTGCCCAGTTCCTGCAGTGCCCTGTTCCTGCAGATCCCAGCGCCCTGTTCCTGCAGTGCCCAGTGCCTGCTGCCTGGTTCCTGCAGTGCCCAGTGCCTGCAGTGCCTGGTGCCCAATTCCTGAAGTGCCCTGTTCCTGCAGCTCTCAGTGCCCAGTTCCTGCAGTGCCCAGTTCCTGCAGTGCCCAATTCCTGCAGTGCCCAGTTCCCAGTGCCCAGTGCAGGCTGAATGGAGCATTGAGAAAGACGTGGTATCCTTTTGCTCTAAGGGTAACAAGGCCTCTCCCAGCTTTGTGAACAGCCAGGCAGGGAGGAGGGAGGTTAGATGTTCAGGGAAATGGAGATAAGAGCTGAGTGCCACAAAATCACAGAATCATGGAATGATTTGGGTGGGAAGGGACATTAAAACCCATCCAGTGCCACCCCTGCCATGGGCAGGGACACCTGCCGCTATCCCTGCCAACAACCGGATTCAGCCTGGCCTTGGACACTTTCAGAGATCCAGAGGTAGCCACAGCTCCTGTGGGCACCTGTGCCAGGCCTCCCCACCCTGCTCATCACCCTGCCATGGCCCTAGCATCTCCTCTTCTCTCTGCTGCCCTGTAAGCTGCTTGTATCCTTCACCTGTTTGATCTCCATCCTTCAGGTCACTAAAGTCATATTTCCCCTGGGTTGCCTGGACACACATTGATTCGTAGAAGAGTTGGAATGGAAAATTCCCCATGTCCTGGGTGGGTTTTAGGACTGGAAGGGCAGCACAAGGTCCGTGTGGTGTGTAGAAATTCTAGACATGTGGGTTTATTCCTCTCTATGTAGTCAGGCTGGGAGAGCTGGGGGTGTTCTAAGAGACCCCAGAGCCCCTTCCAGTACCTAAAGGCTGCAGACCTGAGGAAGGGCCTGGAGCATCTCCGTGCCCAGGAAAGGCTGAGGGAGCTGGGTCTGCTCAGCCTGGAGAGGAGCCCCAGCTGAGAGGGGCCCTCAGCCCTGGCTGTTCCAGTCTGTCCCAGTGTGTCCCTGTCTGTCCCAGTGTGTCCCAGTCTGTCCCAGTCTGTCCCTGTGTGTCCCTGTCTGTCCCAGTGTGTCCCAGTGTGTCCCAGTCTGTCCCTGGGTGCAGGGAGGGCAGGGCAGGGCCCGGGCTCTGCTCCAGGCCCAGCAATGGCCCCAGAGCCACGGGCAGGGCTGAGCCCAGGAGCTGCCCCTGCCCAGGAGGCACAACTCCTGCCCTGGGCACTGCCAGCCCTGAGCAGAGCCAGGGAGGCTGGAGCAAAAGAAGGAGCTGGGTTAACAGGAAACACCCTCCTGGGGATATTCCAGAGCTGTGTGTACACAGTCCTGTGCCTGAGCTCTGGGGCGGCCCTGCTGGAGCAGGGAGGTGGCACCTGTGACTCTCTGTTCCTTCCAGGCTGACCCATCCTGGAATTCTGTCATCCAGAGTGGCTGAGGCTGTGAAGTGGCCATTGTGTCTGCTCTGATTTCTGCTGGATCCTACAAGGGGCCATTCCCCACACATGCAAGTGCCTCCAGCAGTGCACCAAGCATTGCCCCCCTGCCCCTTCCAAGCAGGAATCATGTCTCTTGGGGATGACAGCAGGGGAGAAGCGAAGAGGGTGTTTCCTGTTAACCCAGCTCCTTCTTTTGGAGCAGCAGAGACTCGAGGCAGCCGTGTGTCATTGCCTGCATCCCTGGGATGGAGCCTGGAGTTGGGAGAATGTTCTGTGGGCAGAATAACTTCCACAGTGTCTTTTTTCCAGCAGAAAACACCAACAACTGCAGCTCTGCTGCCTCCTGTCACTGTCAGTGCTTGCATGCTTTGAGACCTCTGTCTGATTTCATAGCTGGGGAGATTCCCTGGCAGTGCCCTGTGTCCACACTGATGTGACCCTGAACAGGAGCCACCACAGCTGAGAAATCACCTGGCACCCACCAGCATCAGCTCCAGAGGAATCCAGACTGGTTTTCAGCATCCAGAGCCTGATGCCACCAGGACACTGATGCCCATGGTTATTTCAGCAGGCACTTCTGGAAGGTGAAACTGGGCCAGCAGCCAGCCTGGAGGGGCTGCACGGACCTGACAAGGTGGCCAGAGCCTTCTGTGCCCTAGGGAGGGTGGGGGATGTTCCCCCTCCTTTTGCCGGGCTTGTGGAGTGCAGATAATTCCAAGTCAGTAAGGGAGACCAAGCCCTGCTCTCAATGCTCCTTGATCCTTTCAGCCCCCTGGGGCCTCACTGAGACACCCTGCAGGTGGAATGCCCTGTCTCTATCCCCACCAAGGACCAGGGTGAGCAGAGAAACCCCTGGGGAGCTCTTAGGGAAGTTATCCCCATCAGGTCTCGGGGTCACCCCACACTGAAGGACGTCCCACCGTGTAGTGGCAGGATTGGACACCAGTGACAGCACAGAGCTGCTTGGGATCTCCCTGAGCCCCACGTGGAGGGCTAATAGCTCTGCTCCCTGATCTCATCA
The DNA here is from genome assembly GCA_013390105.1 of Tichodroma muraria. Lineage (NCBI taxonomy): Eukaryota > Metazoa > Chordata > Aves > Passeriformes > Sittidae > Tichodroma > Tichodroma muraria. The sequence continues at coordinate 27,555 of WAAG01037161.1, read as the reverse complement.
GCCCCCTCGGGCCCTACTGGGACACCCTGTGCACATGGAATGTCCTGGCTCCATCCCCACAAAGGCCTGGGATGGGCAGGGGGCCAGGGCAGAGCTGGCAAGCTCCCTCTGCTCATCCCAGCCTGGCTCAGGCTGCCATCCTGACTCCTCTCATAGCATTGATTCCACCAGGGATGAAGCTCAGCTGCAGCTTTTGTCCATGGATGAGCTGGGACTGGCTCAGCTGGTCAGAGCCTGGTGCTGATAACCCACAGTGGGTCTCATCCCCACATGGGCCATCCACAGTTGGGCTCAATGGTCCTTTGGATCCTTTCCAACTCAGAACATTCTGTGAGTCTGTGAAAATCATCTCAGACTTTCCCCTCTGAACACACACTCCCTTTCCAAGCCCCCCAGTTGCCCATCTGTGCCTGGTTTGAGGAAGCTGCACTGACTGGGACATGCTGGAACCCAGCTGCTGGGCCAGGATCATTCCCAAGCTCGGAGCTGCCAGACGGTCACGGCTGAACATTTAATCAAGCACTGGCATCCTGTGCCCGGCCAGAGCTCCTGATAGCACTCGAGGAGATGGAAATGTAACATTTGAATGAATGGCCCTTTAATTACGCCATCGCTGCGCTGCTCTTTCTGTGCCGGCTGCAGAAAGCCCAGGGAATGTTAATGGAGCAGCTCCCAGCCCGCACCTGCTGCTGGCTGCCTGCTCTCAGCAGGAATTAAGCAATTAAGGCAAAGGAGGTGACTCCTGGTCTGAAACCTCAGTGAAATGGTCCCTTCCAGGACCGGGGACCCTCTTGGAGCACCTGTCCTTGGTGGAAATCCAATTTAAGCTCCTGAATCCATGCAAAAGCCTGGCAGAAAGGCTGTGTCTTAGTCAGGCAAATGCAGCATTTGAGCTGAACAATGAGCCTGGTTCTTCCAGGGATTTCATCCAAGCACAGGCTTGGCCTGACCTTTTCTTCCTTTTTCTTTTTTTTTTTTTTTGGGGTGGGTGG
>WAAG01037161.1:15754-26525 GCA_013390105.1 Tichodroma muraria | reverse complement strand
CTGGTCGAAGAGAAACACTATCGAAGCAGAATACAAAACCTTTAAAAAAAAACTCCCAGAGCCAAATGTTTCTAAACCTCCTTTGTAATCCTCAGCTGGGAAGCAAATTCGCTGTGCTCCAGCCAGCTGAGCTGTCCCTGGGAGCTCAGGAGGGGATGTGGCACACACATCTCCTTGCAAGATCCCCAGGAGCTCAGGGCTGTCACAGACCCGGGCACTGATGTCCACCCCTGCCACTAGAAGTGTGATGACCCTCAGTGCAGGTGACCCGAGTCCTAGCATGGATAATTTTCCCAAGAGCTCACCAAGAATTGATCTGCCCTCTGCTCCAGGCAGATATGAACAGAAATAGGGTGGTGGAAGGTATAGCCCTGGGAGGAGAGGTCTGGCTGCTCCTCCAGACCTGCCACACCTGAGCACAGCACTGAACTACCACATCCCACCTCCCCTCAGCCCCTTTTCCCAGCTCCAGGGCTCCTTCCCAGCTCTCCAGCCCAAAGCCAAGTGCAGCTGGTTGAGCCCCTGCTTCTCTGACCCTCCTGCTGAGGTCCAGGGAGCCTTTCCAAACCAAACTGCACCTTTGCACCTGCTCCTGCCCAGTGAGGAACCTTCTCTTTTCTCATCTCTTCTCTGCCTTCTCCCATCTCTCTTTTCTCTCTACTCCCTTCCCTTCCCCCTTTTCTTGCCCGTGTGGAAAATCCTGGGTACCGTGGAAAGAAAAATAAAATACCTACCTGAGAAATACCTGTGCATTACTGAAAATTTCTTAGTTTAATCCCAGGGAGAAGCAGGCTCAGGGAGAGAATCTTTGCTACTTAGCTGCATTCAGCCTGAGAGAAGAGGAATCTGGGGATAGAGCTCCCTGTGTCAAAAATTGTATGATATTTGTCATGCAAATAGGGAAAACAAAACCTTCACAAGTGCGAAAACCAGGAGCAGTGGCCTAGAAAACATCTCCTGCTGAAATAAGGAATTCACTCACAGTCACCCATGGCCTTCCAAAGCAGGGGTGCTGTTGGAAATTCTGGAGAGGGTTGGTCAAAGACCAGGGACCAGGATCTCATCCCTTGGGAAGGGAACGAAATCCTGCTGCCAGTCTGCTTGGCCTGAGGGATTGTCTCTTTAGGGGGCACTGGATTTCCTCTCTCAGCTCCTCTGAATTTTCTTTGCCTTCTGCACAGCTGCTCCTTCTCTCCTGAGCTATTCAGGCCCTAAATCATGGGATCATGCAGTCCTGGAATGGGTTGGGTTGCAAGGGACCTTAAAGCCTATCCAGTGCCACCTCTTCCCTGGGCAGGAGCACCTCCCACCATCCCAGGGTGCTCCAAGCCCTGTCCAACATGGCCCAGAACAGCTGAAGGTGGCAAATGCCCAGCTGAGTTGTTGCCATAGAATAATAAAAAGATTTTGGTTTCCAGGGGTCTCTGGAGGTCTCTCCTTCCCTCTCCTGCTCTAAGCAGGGCTAACTCTAAGCCTGGACCAGGCTTCTCAGTTTTGGTTTAGAAACTTCCAGGGATTGAGATTTTCCCCACCTCTCTGGTCCTGAAACTGAACAAAATTTCCCTGGAAATTTTCCCAGTTGAAACTCATGCCCATTCTCTGTTTAACCTCATTATGCAGCCCTGAGAAGAGTTTGGCTCCATCCTCTCCACAGCCCCTTCTAGGTGACTCTTTTTACAGCATTTGCATTTCATCCAAGCCACTCTAGTTTGAATCCTGCCCTTCATTCCAGCTGGGCATTCTTCACAGGGCTCAGCCTCCCAATTCCATCCTGTAAACCAGGAATTAAAACTGAAAACAGGATCAGTCTCAAGCCAGCCCTGTCTGAGCAGCCCTCCTGCTTGGACAGAGCTTTGGAGGAGCTCTCTGGAAACAGCCTTTACCTGCTTGTACCCCATCCTCTCAAGAAATCTGGATCTGTTTCCCTGCTTTGCTCAGGGAATGTCCTCTGCTATGGGAATGTGCTCTGTTAACAGCCTTAAAGTCAAGAGATTTTGCATCTATTGCTTCCCTTTATCCATTCGGCCAGTTACTGTCAAAAAAAAATGGCTCTGATTTGCAGTGATTCGTTTCTGACAAATCCCAGCTGGGTCTTTTCCATCTCCCAGAGATCTCACACGTGCTGTAAACTGCAGGCTTCCCGTGGGACCTGTCCCTGCTCCCAGCTCTGGGCTGAGGCAGTGGCGCCGTTTGCCCTCTCCTGCTGCCCCCAGCCCTGCCCGCTGTCCCCAGGGGCTCTGCAAGGTGAGGTTTGTTCAGAGCTGGCAGCAGCTGGTGCAGGTTCTCCAGGCCCTGGCACCTTCACGTCCTGCTCCAGAGGGAGTCTGAGCAGGCTGTGGTTCCAGCTCCCCCTTCAGCCCCTCCTCTGGACGTGGCTGTGGCAGGAGGCTCTCCCTGCAGCCCCTGGGGGTTTCCTCCGAGCTCTTTCAGCTTCCAGACAAGTGACAGAGTGGTCTGACAGCGCCGGTACCTGGCTGCTGAGCACACTAAATATATCCTGCTTTGTCCCACAGACTGAGGTGGCTTTGGATTCCTCTGGGGATTCCTGACTTGATCCCCCTCTGGTACCAAGAGCTGTTCTGGAAACCCGTCTCCAAGTCCAGAATCCTGGGAGTCCCTGTCAATGGAAACAGATGGAAAGGAGTCATTGACTGAGCCTCTTCTGCATCCCTGGTGATGCCTCGGAGGCTGACCTGGAGCAGAGGCCAGACGGAGCAAAAGGACAAAGTAGGGATTTATTAAAAGGCCTCAGTGGATGCACCCTGGGCAGTGCAGGAGCCCGGCTGGGCCACACCAAGGTAAACCCCAAAATGGCCACAAAATGGACAACCGGTCATGAGGTCCCACACTTTTATAAGCTTTGGTCCATTAGCATATTGGAGTTAATTGCCCAATTATAGCTATGGTTAATCAGGCTATGAAGCTCCATCCTCCTTGTTTTCTCTCTTCTCTTCACTGTTGGTTTTGCTCTTGGGCTGAAATTTGTGTTGGTTGTCCTTGGTGCCAAGCTAGAGAAGGAATGGTTTTGTCTCACCAGCTCTGTGAGGAGCTCACCAACGCTTCATATGAAACGCAGAACTACCCACTAAAACAGCACAGAACCTGAAAAATAGAAAAGCTAAAATTTAAGGCATCCCTGTCACTCCATGACCTATCCCATTCCCAGCCCCCTTGGTTATCCCTGCCCTTTTCATGGTCATGCCTGGCATCCCTTGGAGCCTTCAGTTCAAGGTGAGCTTTGGCTTTCCCAACACCTCACCTGCATCCTGTGACAGTGCTTGTGTATCCCACCTTTCCCAGCCCTTCCCCCTCCCCCAAGTGTCCTCCTGTGCTGGAGCTCAGGCAGGAGCTCCCTCTTTAGCCAAACTGAACTTCTGACTTCCCTGAAGGCTGGAAGGGATCATTCTCCCTTGATCTGACATGCTGGGGCAGATCTCCTGGAACACCTGCCAGGTTTCCTGAGTTCCTTTACCCTTCAGAGCTCCCACCCATGGGGTCTCATCTACCAGTTCTCCCAAAAATCAGAGGTGCTCCCCAGACCTTCCCTGTCCCGTGGTCACTGCCTCAGGGACATCTCCAGAATATCCAAAGTCCCTGGGAAGCTCCAGACCTCCTGTGCCACAGCTCAGGGGATCAGAGCTGTGTCCATCCTGCACAGGAGAGAACCTGAACTGAGCAGCACCAGCTGCCTCCTCCTGCTCCTCAGCCTTTGTTCAGGGCTGGCTGAAACCTCCCCTCACTGGCTCTGGTCTGTTTTTTGGGCACAGAGGTTCTGCAGCACTTTGCTAACCCAGCCCAGCAGACCAAGGCCGTTATTCCCCCGTTGCTTGAAGCCACCAAGTGCCACAATGGTCCAGGCTCAGCCAATCTTTGCCCACAAGTCCTTCTAGCCCCATCTCCTGCTGTCCCATCTCCTTCTCCTCGCAGACCTCAGGCTCTTTTTTCTCTTTAATGCTCCCCAAAGGTCTGTCACTCTTGTGTTCCTCCTTCCCACAAATGCCTCTGTGTGCCCCCAGTTCCTTCCTGTGCCAAATCAGGCTCCCAGCTGGCATTTGCCTCCCCCAGGGTGCCACCAACACCCCCAGCCCCAGAATAGGCCGCAGCAGCCACAGCCCACTGGTGCAAACCTTTTTAATGAGGGACCCCCCACTAATGAGGGAACAGCCAACAGAGGCACTGAGCTGGAGAAACCTCTGATGGTACCAGGAGGAAACAGAAGTGACAAATTAGATTTGATAAAAAACCCAAGACTGAGACAGCAGATGGATAAATAGAGATAAAAAGAGTGGTAGAGAGACAGACAAATCTCTCAGCTAGTGCACCCATCGAACAACTGCATGGGACGTGTGGGAGAGGAGGGAGAAGCACCAAAACCCCCTTAACTAAATAAATAAAAGACAATGAAAAATGACTGACCAAAAAACTGCAGGTGGGAACACCACCACCAAACAACAACAACAGCCATCACCACCACCACCACCAACCAATAACAGCTACCAACAACCAACAAACAACCAACAACAACCAACCAGCACCACCACAACAAACAACAACCAACAAGCAACAACAACAAACAAACAACCAGCACCACCACAGTTTTAAAAAGCTGCTGATCCAAAACAGTCCCAAAAATATTCCCTAGCAAAATAATAAACACAAATTGTTTGTCCTTGCCCTGTGGCAGTGCACCCCTGTGGTGTCCTCTCAGTTTCTACACCTAAAGATTGGCCAGCTTTGCAGGGAATGCTGAATTTAGGAACAGGAATAGGGAGGGGTCTCACAGGTCTGTGATGTGCAGAGTGAAATGCCAGCATGGAGAAGCAAATCAGCCCTATCAGGTCAAAATCTGGTGCACAGAATCCTGATTTTTATCCCAGATGAGACCTACCCAGCAAACTGAGTGTGGGACAGGCAGCTCTTGCCCCACGGACTGGGCCCACCAGGGACTCAGAGTGGCTGTGCTGGACAAGGTCCCTCCTCATTTTCTTGATCAGCTGCAAAATGAGAATGTGGAGGGAAGGTTTTTTCTCCCTCCAATGAACTAATTTATTCCTTGAACAGAATTATTTTCTGTATAATAAATTCTGAGATAACAAATGAGGATGGAGTGTGATGAGAAGCAGCTGCAGGAGCTGGGAAGGGGCTCAGCCTGGAGCAGAGGAGGCTCAGGGGGCCCTTGTGGCTCTGCACAGCTCCTGACAGGAGGGGACAGCCGGGGGGGTCGGGCTCTGCTCCCAGGAACAGGGACAGGAGGAGAGGGAACGGCCTCAGGCTGGGCCAGGGGAGGCTCAGGGTGGATTTGGGGAACATTTCTCCACAGAAAGGGTGGTCAGGCACTGGCACAGCTGCCCAGAGAGGTGGTGGAGTTCCCATGCCTGCAAGTGTGGATGTGGCACTGGGGGCAGTGGCTGGGTGGGTTTGGTGGAACCTGGCAGTGCTGAGTTAATGGTTGGTTGAGTTAAAAGCCCTCGAAGATCTTAGAGGGCTTTTCCAACCTTAATTATTCTGACTCTGTGTTCATACATAATCAGATTTATGTTGTGGATAGATGTATTCCTGTATTACATACACAGGTCCCTCTGGGGCCTCTCGGACTGTGAACTGAGCTGTGCTATAAATTTCAAAGTTTTACATGCTCAGCATTGATGTGAAAAACCTTTACCTGTCCCTTCATGTCACAATGAGGAACTCTGCCTGCTCCCTGCCCTGCTGGGCCCAAGGCTTCACCCTGCACACACACCTGGTTTCGGTGCCCCCCTGCAGGTGTCTGTCAGTGGGGAGGGCCGGCCCAGGACTCACCCCCAGCCAAAAGGAGCAAACTTGAGGGAGTTTATAACTCCTGCTTTTCCAGACAAGAGTCCCAAGCCCAAGTGCTGGGCTCTGGAGAGCTGCCTGCCTGGCAGAGGGCTGGCAGGAGCCTTGGAATCCAGCCAGGCTGATGTCAGGACTTTCTTCTCCCAGGGGGACGTGCTGCCATGTGGGAATCTGCATTATCCATTCTGACAGCATGGCAAAGCAAAAGAGGAATAAAACTGACTTTAATCCATCAAAGCACCATCAAACCCTGGCTGTGCAGTTTGTCAGGGATACAAAACAGGAAACAAATATGTGCACAAATGTTGACATTTACCAAAGATCGTTTTCTTTAAGGTCTCTGCTCTGGGGACTGCGGAGAGGTCCTGGAGCTGATCCATGCCGGGATGAGTCAGAGCTGCTCCCGCATGGCTGCAGAGTCCTGGGCTGGACAGGAGCCCTGAAACCTGTCCAGCCCTGGCTGGACACCCCCGTTAATCCTGGGGAAAGCAGGAATCTCCAGGGACAGCCACAGCCTCCCTCCTCTCCCAGGCCTGTTTGTTTTAGAATACAAAGAGAACTGGGCACTGGGAGGGGTCAGCACACACACATTTATTGCTGAAGGATGTTGGGACTTCAGACAATCCCAGGATGATTTTGGTGGGAAGGGACCTGAAAGCCCATCTCATTCCACCCTCTGCTGTGCCAGGGACACCTTCCACTATCCCAGGCTGCTCCAAGCCCCAGTGTCCAGCCTGGCCTTGGACACTGCCAGGGATCCAGGGGCAGCCACAGCTGCTCTGGGCACCCTGTTCATCTAATTTTCCACAGCTTTCAGGAAAAATGAAGTCATTTCTCCTGCAGAGCTTCTCAGCTAATCTATCTGACAGGGGCTGAAGGAGAAGCACAGGACTGAATCCCATCCCTCGGGGTGGTGCACTTGGAAAGAAATAGGACCTGGACACAACAGTGACGTAAGTACAAAGAGGAGGACAGCTGTGGAGCCAGTCCTGCTCTGCTCTTTTGGGGAAACAGAGAGTTCCCAGCAGCATTACTGGCAAGTGAACTCTCATTGGAAAAAGGGCAAAGGACAAGTGAGAATTTGGTGTTATTCGCTGGGCAAATGTTTGAATCTTCTGAAATTCATCAAGCTTTGGATATTGCCCCATCCCTGGAAGTGTCCGAGGCCAGTCTGGATGGAGCAACCTGAGACAGTGGGAGGTGTCCCTGCCCATGGCAGGGGTGGGACTGGATGAGCTTTAAGGTCCCTTCCAACCCAAACCATTCCATGGTGCAGGATCGTTTGGGTGTTCCCAAGCATTACCCAGCCCTACATCGCAGCCAAACCCAGCAGATGTTGGCTTTGCCTTCACAGGCAGAGAAGTCACTTCCCTCTGCAAGGGCACCTGTGGCAGCAGCAGCCAGGTGGGACCAGGCAGCTCCTCCTGACCTCCCCATGAGAGCTTCAAATGCTGCTCAGCCTGGGTGCAGGAATGCTCTGCCCCATCCATGGTGGAGAGTTCTATCCTGGGATTTGCTGAGGAGCAGAAACCCCCTGTTCCACAGGCAGGATCACCAAACCCAGAGGTGAAGGGATTCATTAATTTCCAAGTCCTCAGTGTTCTCAGGAGCATCCCCAGCCCCAGCGCTCCTTTCCCAGCTGGTGAAGGCTGCCCAGGGCTGGCAGCTCTGATGATTCAGCCCTCAGAGAACTGTTCTTCTCTCACAGCCCCAGCTGCAAGAGTCAAGGGATTACATGGGACACTTGGTCCTGAATGAAAATCATATCAGAGCCAAGCTTGTGACTGCAGAGAAAAGCTGGAAACACAACTCCTAACATAAAAAAAAAAAAAAAAAAAAANCTAACAAAAAAAAAAAAAAAAAAAAAAAGAAGCCAAGTAAACAGTGCCTGAGTTTATTAATTTTTAAAATCTCATTATTTTTGGACAGCATAATGCTGTCAAAGACCTGAGTCAAGTGTTTGGAGAGGCGGGAGTTGATGAGGGAGCTCTGCCTTCATGGCAAGCAGCGAATGAGCGCTACACGGGCTCCTCTCGACGCCACCGGCGCTGTCTCCGCTCCCTGACAGTGTTCACGGAGTGGAGCTGGGAAAGTTCCTGGCTCAGGATGATGGCAGCCTTGATCCCCATGAAGGGGAGGTAGAAGGAGGTGGATCAAGAAGTGTGGCACACCCACACCCTTACCTCCATGCCAGCGTGGCAATCCCTGAGCCACCCCAGTCAGTGACGTGTCCCCCCAAGAGGACATCTGCCAAGAGCTTGACAGCTCTAGAGGTCCCCACTTCACTCTGGGTGAAGTGAAAAATGGGAAAACGGAATTGTTGGCCTTCAGCTTGGCTGTGCTGGACCCCATCTGCCCCTCCAGCTGCACCTTGTGGGTCAGGACGGGCTGGCAAAACTGGGCAGCCCCAGCCTGGAACCTCTTGGCAGGGCAGAGCAAGGCAGGACACGAGGACAGAGGAGGGAACCGCCTCCTGTCCCTCCCCTGTCCCACGGGCTGCTGCCAACTCTGCTACCAGCATTGTGGAAAAGCCCCTGAGCAGCACAAGGAGCAGCTGTGCACACAAAACTGCACCTCTGGAAATGCAGAAGAGCAGGAGCTCCCTTCACTCATCTCACCCAGAGCACCTTGGGACCCCTGGACCTCCAATGTCCCCATGGGAGCACATCCCAATGACTGGGTTGGCTCCAGGATCCACACACTGACAGGAAATTAATTTATTCTGCACCTCCATGTCCTGGCGAAGCTCCTGCCCTGGTTTGAAGAGGAAGATGAGGGCTCTTTCCAGCAAGAGTTGCTCACAGGTGGGGTTTTGTTGGAGGGGATTATTCAGGACACAAGGCACTTGCTTTTATCAGGCAGCCTTTTAAATGTGCCAGAGGGGGGGAAAGGCCTTCAGGGAGGGGTGGAAATGAGCTGGAGGATGAGGAGCTTGGCTTTAAAGTGAGCATAATTTGAGAAGCAAGCCAACATTGATTTAGGCTGGTGGTGCTTGGAGCAACTTGGTCTTGTGGGAGGTGTCCCTGCCCAAGGCAGGGGAGGGGAACAAGATGGGCTTTAAGGGCTTTGCCATCCCAAACCATCCTATAATTCCATGATTTATGGGTAATTTGGGAATGAGAAGACAGGAGAAGGTTCCTACTTCACAGCTGCCCCTTTGTGCTCAGCTCTGGTGCAGCCAGGAGAAGGCAGATCCTTGACCACCACTGCTGCACTGGTCAAGAAAATGAGCTGAGCAGCTCCTGTCCCTCTGTGGTGCTGATCACCCCCATCCTGTGCCTGCAGGGACACCCAAGGGTCCCACAGCACCTGCAATGCCAGGGAAACAGGCCCTGTGCATAGCCCTGTGTGAAAGCATCTCCTGTGCCACGAACTGAGCAGCCAGGCTGGGATAATGTCCGTGTGTCCCTGGTCGTGGTGGCAGTGCCGCCCAGCAAACACAACTTTTGTCATTCCCAGCTGGAAGCCAAAGGCCTTCATTGACCTGGAGTGTCGGGGCTGGGCTGGGCTGGGCTGGGCTTGGTCTGAGCTGGTTTCAGCAGGTGCAGCCCAGAGCAACCAAGGAGATGCTGCTGTTGGGACAAACCCTGTGACAGTGATGGTGTAACAAACCCAGGCTGTTGGGTAGGATGAGAAAAGCCCTTTGGGCTATGGGAACTTCCTGTGAAGCTTCCAAACTTTATCCAGGAGTTTAGGAAGAGGGAACATAAAAGAATAACCCTGGGGTGTCCCAAAGGGAGACAGAAGAAACCCTCCCCTGAACATCGGATTCCTCCCGCCAAGGGCTGAGGACATTGGTCATCCTCTCTGAGGTGACTCCCTCACCTCTCTGTACCCCCTCCCCCCCCATCTCTGACTCTCCCACCTCGCTGTGATTCCCCCCCACCTCTCTCTGACTCTTCTCTCTCTCTGTGACTCTCCCTGCTCTCTGTGTGACTCCCCCACCCCTCTGTGACTGTGCCTGAGGGACCAGGGCACTCAGGCCAGGCCCCAGAGCCCCGCAGGGACATTGTGGGGGTGAGCACAGCACCAGAGGAGAGGACACACATGGGAAGTCTTTGTGTGACAGTTCTGATTGCATCTCTAGACAGGGGGTTCTGTATCGCTTACATGACCTCAGCTCCTAGACTGCCAAATATTAAATTGACTTTGCTCCATGGGGTGTGTGCCCTTTCTCCCAAGATGAACTTTAGGCAAGAGTAGCCTGGAGAAGGCAGGCATACCCTGAGCCCTGGGAATAGGGAAATTATTCCCTTGGGTCTGTTTTCCCCCTGCCAAGACCCAGTCCTGCCACCTCCCAAGTTGTCCTGGGTGCTGCCTCTCCAGCTTCCCCCTTGGAATACTCCATACCTGTGATGTTTGCCATCCTCATCCCATTCAGAATTGCCAGAACAGCCCCAGGCTGAGCAGGCTCTGCTGGGACGGTGGCTCTGACCCACACCTGCTGAGGGAGCCTGGCAGCTCGCAGGTGGTTTCAGAGCCTTCGGGAATGGACTCAACCAGTGCTGGGATTTAACACCTCTGTGTCATTTCAGACTTCCACATCTGGAAGTGAACCGGTCTGGACTAGACAGGAAGCCCTTTGCCATGGGTCCAGAGCATCCAGTCCTGGGATGCATCAGCCACCAGGAGTGTGACTGGTGGGCTCAGGCTGCCCCGGATTCCTGTCCCTCCCAGGAACTCCCATGTCTCTCCCTGGACTTGGCAGCAGTTTCCACCAGCTCTGCTCAGCACAATTTGCCGGTTGGGAAAACTCCCTGGGCACAGCCCTTGCCCCTTCCCCACTGGAACCCCAGCAGGAGCTGGGAAAAGGCTCAGCCCAAGCGTTTTGCAGCTCTCCTGCCTGTCCCTTCCTGCCTTTTCTGGGATCAATGGGCTTGGAGTGAGTGCTCTGTGTCAGTGGGCAGGCTGGTAGCAGAGCCCGGGCTGCGGTGGGAAGGGAAAGGAAGGGGAGGGG